>PVJC01018722.1:0-30987 GCA_004026665.1 Murina feae | reverse complement strand
CTAGTGGCCCAGTGCACGAAATTCGTGCACATTAAAAGGGGATTAATTAGAGGAAATATTTTAATATTGCTATTTGCCCTTTCTCTATAATAGAAGTGTCAGAGATTAAAGAAAATTAGTAAAATGTATATGAAAATCTTCCTCCTGTCAGAGTCTGGGGTGCACCATGGAACCCAGAGTCAAGTCTTCAACCACCCACATGCACCTCAAAATCACTCAAGACCCAAACCTGGATGGCCCCCCTTCATTGGGCTAGATCCAGACCCGGCCGGTTCCACCCTGTCAAGCCCTGCCAGGTGGGGGGGGGGGGGAACCTCAGGTCCCCTGGGTGCCAGGGCAGGGGGGCATGGCCTGAGGTCCCCCATCAAGCCCTGCTGGGAGGAGGGAGTGGCCTGTGATCCCCCAGCCTGGCACTGGGGTAGGGGGCACAGCCTGAGGTCCCCTGGCCTGGTGCTGGGGTGGGGGGCATGGCCTGAGGTCCCCTAGCCCAGCACCAGGGCGGGGGGCACACCTTGAGGGCCCCCCGTCAAGTCCCACTGGGTGGCACAGCCTCAGGTCCTTTGGCCTGGGGCCAGGGAAGAGGGTGCAGCCTGAGTTTCTCTGGCCTGGTGCCAGGGCGGGGGGGAACAGCCTGAGGTCTCCTGTCAAGCCCTGTGGGTGGAAGGCACACAACCTGACGTCCCCTGTCAAGCCCCATGCAGGAGATGGGTGGGCGCGCAGCCTCAGGTCCCTGCTGATTGCTCCTTAAGACTTGTTATGGGAACTTAGCCTCAGCTGTGGGTGCCAATTGACCGGAGTGACGGTCAATTTGCATATTCCCTCTTTATTATATAGGATATAGGGTCACAGATACAGAAAGATATTTTGAAGTTTTAATTATGTGCTAATATGGCTGTATGTTTCTGGGCTTAGGTAAATGGGGGCGGGGATCATTAATAGAAACTAGAAGGTTGGGAGGGAGATGGAGTTGTGTGTAATGGGGAAAGAAGAGCAGGATGAATTGCATTTAGGATAGATGAAGAGGAGTCAACAGGTAAACTAAGTGACAGGGTCTAATATGAAGCAGTCGCTATGTGCCTGGAGCTGGTTTAAAGATCAGGAATCAAGATAATTAGAAGAGCCATTAGCAGAGAGAGATAATTGCCCTAACATGTTTGCTATCACACATCAAATAGCATCAAGTATAAGTATTGTTTTAAAAACAACCATGGTAAGCTTCAAGCATATAAGGAAGAGCATATTCAGAAATTATTTCATTACTGTCATTTGATACTAGATAATTATCCTTCACAGGAATGATTCAGTAGAATGGTGGTGGCAGGAGTATCTTCTGTCTGACAGATTCACTCTGAATGATATGAGCAGACACACTGTCTTTGGGAAATCCAGGTAATCTGAGCTGCAATCAAGAATTCACTGCTTTAATGCCCCTTTCACACTATATAGAAAAAACTCATTTGCCATTTAACCAATTATGTAGCTATTCTATATGTCATTATTAAAGACTATGGAATATGCATTTTTTAAACTGTATTCATTTTACATAGATTCAAATATTTTTCTTTAATACACTCACTATTGTATACTCAGGAAAATATACAATAAGAGTCTCTTTTCCTTCCCCTCACCAAACGCCCAGCCTCCAAGTTTCCCTCTTCACAAGCAACCAACATTGTCAGTTAAAATAAAAAAGAAATAAATCTTTTTTTAAAATTTGCTATTACATTACAAGGAAGAAAATGTTGGTCACTGAGTTTTATATGGCGGTTTCTCTAGATAGGCATGGCTATTAAGTCATAAAGTAACATTACAACATTAAGTTATGGAGTAATACATTTGCCCTCATGGTTTGTAGCTGTTACTAACCCATGAGGAAGTCCTATAATGAAACCTTGTTTAGCTCCATCTCATTATTTGTTGTTAAGATTATATAAGTTTAAAAAAACTTACCCTTGAGTACTGGGACCTACAAATGATTAAACCACCCAAGTGCCTACAGATGATTAAATCAATACTTTGACAGAGACAATTTATTGATATTTGATGAGCCTGTTTTACCCGTACTGGATTGTAAGCTCCGAGCGCTGGAACTGCATTGTAATCCTCATTGTACCTTATACTTGGCGCACACTAGTATTCAAAAATACTACTTAAATTTATCTATCCTTAAAATCCTTAAAATGCTCACCATGATCTGACCTTTGCCTGCTTCTCTAGCCTCACTTCCTCGAATGATGGCGTCAGATTGTTCTTAGCTTTAGTTGTGTGAAGGTAAGTTTCTCACCGTATGATTTCTTTTCCTTCAAGTGACCCCTTTCTTCTTTTATCCTCTCACCTCTCCCACCTTCCTCACACACATCCGACCTCATCAACTCTCTGGAATCATTTTCTCCTGCAATATTTCTTCATTTATAACCTCTCCCAACCTCAACGGGATTAATGCCTCTACTGAGAGCCAGCCATTCGTTCTCTGGGCACATGTCTGCACTACACCATCACATCACAAAGTAACCATGCAAACGCTCCACCCAAGTTGTTTTGGTGGTAGCCTCTAAGATTAGTACACTGCCTGGCACACAGATGGTTTTAATACGTGAATAAAAAGATCAGGTAACAGGAAAGTCACCTTGGCACAGGGTGTACTTCAGGGAAGGCATAGATGTAGAAATGCAAATAAACAAACATTTGGCATACTTTCCTGAGCAGGACTTGAAAAGGATTTCAATTTTGAGGGTACATTTCAAACTCCCTCAGATTTCAATCTGAGGGATTTGCGGTAAATCCCTGAAGGATGACCCTCCCCAGCTGCCCAAGTCATATGCTTGTGGTCACGGACGTCAGGAGGCCAAGACTCACTCCATCGCCCCCCTCCCGCCCTAGTGAGCGGCATCCCCGACACGTAACCATAGCAGCACCCACGCCTCCCCAGACAAATGCGACGACGCCGTCCCTCAAAGATAGCTGCCGTGAGGCCGCGCGGATCTCCCGCAGCTTCCTTTCCACAAAGTGCGTGGGGCAGGGCCCGGCTCTTTAGGCGCGACTGCAGGGAGCGGGTGAAGACAGAAGCAGCAAGGACAATATGAGAAACGCAGCCCAAGGGTCAGTGCTCCCCCTCTCTGCCCTCCTCTGGTTCCTTGTTCTTCAGCACCAACCGCCTCGCCTGTACACTAGTTCCCTTAATCGCGCAGCCCGGCCGGACCCTTGGGCCTCGCGCTTTTTATTGACGCGAACCTCCAATTCTCGCGGGAACTCGGGAGCGGGAGCCGCACAGGGCGGACAAACCTCTCGAAATCTCGGTCGGCCCTGGAGCTGAAGCCGCCCGCGGCTGAGGGGCTTAAAAGGAGCAGGAGGGGCGGGGCGCCAGGCTGGGAGGGGGCGGGGCCTAGACTTGGAAAGGGGAGGGGACAAGTGGGAGGGGTCGGCGAGCGAAGGCGGGGGGCGGGGCCGCGGGGCCGCGGGGCCCGAGACCTGTTGATCGCAGGTAGCGCCGACTGGTCCGGGCTCCCTCGGGACTGAGGCGAGTGCGCATGCTCCCGGGCCTCGTCGGGCCAGTAGCCGAGCGCCGGTGACGAACCGGCTCCTCTCCGGCGGTGGTTGCGGTCGCTGCGATGGCGATGTGAGGGGCCCGAGTCGGGATGGTGCTTACCCGGGAAGGGCCGTCTTCTTCCAGTAGGACTACGAGCTCCTCCGTCCGACAGGCGGTGAAGGTGGCCGAGCCGGGCGAGAGGTAAGCCCCTCACCGTCGCCTCCGTCTCTCCGGGCTCCCGGCACCCTCGACCCCTCCCCCCGCCCCTCTTTCCCACGGGCCGGGCAGGAAACGGCCTCCTTCTCGCTGTCCCCCTCGTCCGGAGGCTTCGGCCCCTCGCTCGGCGGCTCCCGGTCTGAGCCGGGTCCCCGGCCCTTTGAAGGTCGGTGGGGACGGCAG
Source organism: Murina feae (assembly GCA_004026665.1). Classification (NCBI taxonomy): domain Eukaryota; kingdom Metazoa; phylum Chordata; class Mammalia; order Chiroptera; family Vespertilionidae; genus Murina; species Murina feae. The sequence goes on along the minus strand of PVJC01018722.1, from coordinate 27,062 downwards.
TGCCGAGTGCGCTCGGGGGTGCCGAGGGGTCGCCCCCGATCTGAGGCGCCCCTTGGCCGACTTTGCCCGAACCTCACTCGCGCGGCGTCCCGATCTGAGCTTGCCCTTCGCCCTCCGCTCCATCCTCGCTCCTCCGCCTTGTCTGTAGCCTCCTGGCTGGGTTCTGCCCCCTCGTCCCCGCCTCCCGCGTGCCTTTTGGCCTCGGGGGGTCGGTCCCGGGCTGGGAGGGAGGCCGGGTGCCCTCCCGCTGCCCTCGATGCCTTCTCTCTGCTGCGCATCCCCAGCCTGGCTCCCCCTCGACGCGCGTTGCTCTCCCGGGCCGGGCTTCTCGCTCGGGCGCCTCTGTCATTTCTGAGAGGCCGCCCTGGATGCTCACACACCTCCTCTCGGCGCTTGGTCTTCCTTGTCTTTGTTCGTTTCCGACGGCGCGTCCTGCCTCAGCGCCGCCGGAGCCGATTCCGTGCCCGCCATTCCTCCGGGGCCCTCGCGCCCCTCACGCCCGCGCCCTCGGCGCCCAGCCTCGCCGCTGCCGCCCCGCGGCCCCGGCCTTCCGTCCTTTTCCATCCGGATCCCATTGCCAGTCTCTAGTCTTGATCCCCCCCCCCACACACACACACACACACACAAGAATTTTATTTTTATTTTTTCCTATTTGCCTCGGTCGAGTCTCTTAACTTGAATCCATTTAACTTTGCAGTAACTCAGCAGTTCAGGTCTCTTCTGCTTTCTACCTGAGCTACTCGGTGTCCACTCAATATTTTTAGTTCAGCTTTCAGTGTCATAACATCTCTCCGTCTTCTTTCTTCCCTGACGGGAAATATCACCAAAAGGGGGACAGTGGCAATAACCTGTTACACTTGCTGACTGTGAAGTTTTGGTTTTTAAAAATTATGTTTACCTGACATACTAGGAGAAACGACTTGAGGACAGATTGGATGAAATTATAAAGGGTTAAGGTTTGTTAAAAGGCTGAGCCACAAACATAAGGTCAAAATTTGGAAGTGTCATTGCCCTCCGGGAAATAACAGTTGTCCAAGAACAAATCTTAAATGAAATTTAACCAAGCTTATTTTATAAAAATTAGGTGTTACATTTCGCACATTTGCTATTTCAATTGATTGCATCATTTTCCTGATGGTCTCTATTCCCTTTAGTACTTGCAGACAATTTCTAGTAAAGAATAGAATTAGTGTGCTTTACTGAAGGGGAAATATGTGAGAACACAAGTATTACGATTTTTCATTGAACAAAAGAACTTTCTAAACAGTTTTGGAAAAATTTTCCCCATCTCCCTGTGATCGAGATTTGGCTTACATAAAACTTGTCTCTGTATAAATCATGATATAGTATCTTATTTTGAAGACATCTGCTGAAGCAGTTGCTTTTAGGTAAGTTTGCCTTTATCCCAGAGTTTAAGATGAACTTAATTATGTGTTTCTTTCTGGAATCTCATGGGTGTCAACAAACAGTAAATTTTTCCCTCTGTTGTCTGTGTCAGGTAGGAATTAAGTTTTTCGGTTTCTGTTGTACAAAGGGAAACACCAAGACAAAAAGTGTAGTTCCTTACTCGAAGTTACAGTAAAGGTAAAGGTAGAGCTCTGATGCCATTAAGCCACACCTCTTTTGGAAGAACCAGCGTTATTGTGTGTGTGGTACAAGGTGATGCACTCCTCAGCTTCTAAGTTTTTTACAAAATGATTTTTCCAGTGCAAATAGATAACTGCTGCTACCAAAGAAAGCTTTCCTGCCTTTCAAAGGCAAGTCTTTTATTTTTAGATAGCTATTTATTAAAAAAGTAAATGCTTACAGATTCTTGTTGGTATTTTTAATGAGTTGATTCTGTGCTCTTAGAATTAAGGATTAATGGTTGGTAGCAGGTACAGGACTGGAAGTTCGAAGAGCTAAACTCTTATGATGACTCACAACATTACTTTATAGAAGCCACTTAACCTCTATGACTCTGTGTCTCTACCTGTAATATGTGTGTGTGGGGGGAATAACCACCCAGTAGTCTTTCAGTAGCAGACTAAGCCTTAATTATTTATAAATATGCTTAAGGCCACCAGAGACAAAAATTGCTACCTAAGTACTCAATTTTATCTCTTTAGACTGTGCAGTAGTATGTAAATGAAAGCTTAAATAAAAAATCACTGGGATTTAGATTATTTTAAAATTTTAGATTTCTGTGAAAAGCCTAGTTAGAATGCTGTGAACTATGGACTTACTTAGGTTAATCTTCATATACAGCAAAACAAACACTACAGCATTCAGTATATAGAACAGCTATGCCCTTTGTTCACCAGGATTTGGCACTGAAGATGTAAGAGTTATATCTTTGGTTACTTACAATGTTTCTCTTGTATTTTAGCTTTGTTTACTGTAGATAATAGACCCTTGAGAATGGGGATTATTTAGTGGTTAGAAAGGGCAAGGATTTCCTTTGCTTTAACTCTAGGTATGGAGGGAAAACTGCTTTGCAGTGAATTTTGTGATGTGTACATGTGCATTAAAGAAATGGGTGGAAGATGGGAGCATATAGATCTGGATAAGAAGCAGTAAGAAGAGTAAGAATGAGTAAGAATAAGAAGCAGAGTGCTGATAAAGAAGAGAGCATTCTTAATGGACTCAATGGTTTTTCAGAAAAGTTATGAAGCACAGCTTATTAATCAGGTCTAGATTTTTCAGAAGGAATAGAGCAAAACAACTCCACAGGAGCTTTACATTTTATTTTTAAATATTACTGTTTTTTAACAGGTACATACATGTTTACCAACAATGTGCTAAATTTAATAAAAATTAGCCCCTTTTTTCTTAATGGGAATGTAGAAGTGTCAGGCATATACCATTAAGAGATGTCTCCTACTTGAATAACCCCTTAGGTGGTTTATGTTTTGATGAAACAATTTTTATGAACTATCTCTCCCAACCAGGAGAGCACGCTGAGAAAATATTTCCTTTTATGGGATTAGATCTCTACAACCATGTATAATGTACAGAGTATTTCTCAATTATGTTATTATATAGAATTCTGATATTGACAGTATTATGTTCTGTTAACTTTTATTAATTTTCCTTTTGCTGTAGTTCTCAATATATTCTGACCTAGAAGTATACCCTTATTGAAATACCCTTGAAGTTGCCTTTAAGGATGCAGCTGCTTCATTCATGATTGTTTTTTTTTTAGAGCAGTGTTATTTCTGACACCTGCTATTTGATGTCTCCAAGTTGCCAGTAAGTTATTGGCTTCAATTGGAAATATGTACTACTGCTAATCATAAAAGACTAAGCAGCAAAGTGAGGGCTTATAGGTAATCACAATTTAGGACTTTGGAAGCCTTTGCCATTACTTTTCTCTTTTGGGAACTGAAAAACCCAGATTTTAAAATCACTCTCATTCTTACTCAGATCCACTTTAAGACTAAAAAATAGTTACTTTCCTCAGGCAGATAAGATTAGACTGTGGACTGTCACCAGTCCTCTTCTGTAATCTTACAACTATTTTATATTAAAGTATGATAATTATATAATGTAATGCTTGTCAAGGCACCAGTTTGGTAAAGAAGTTCTGAAATTGTCCTTCAGGCAGGAGAAACTAGAAAAATGTCAATAAGGAATGAAATAGAAATATTGTTTGAATTAGAAAGTTGAAATATTCACTGTCTTGGTTTTTGTTGTTTTGTTTCCAAAATCTTAATTGGAGGCCAGCTCTTCTCCCTTTAAAGTCCTATGGCCTATAAATGAAAATATTTTCAAACCATGCAATTGAAACTTATAATAATAGCCTGTTTAGTTGAGTTGCATTATTTTGAATAGACATTTTCTTGAATGAAATATTTAAAAGTTGAGATAAAATAAAACATGTCAGCAATTTATTGAGCTCCAAGTGCCATGCTTAGTGCTTTATTTAAATTTGTGTGAGAGTGTGTGTGTGTGTATATATATATATATATAATCTTTTTAAGCCTTAACCTTTTGACCTAGCAATTGTAAATATTTATTTTTGAGAAAATTTAGGTTTAGAATCTGAATTAGAATTTAGATCTGTCTGATACCAAAGTTAAATCTAGACTAAAGAAAGCATAGGCAGTTACAAAAACATTGTTTCTTGGAATATTTTTCAGAAAGAGGATTGTAATTTATTCTCCTTCTTGAGCTTTTTTCTTTGTTGAGATAACTAATAACACTAAATATTTTAAGGAATGCTAGGCAGATTCCTGAACAAGGTAATGGATGATGACTGTAGTTCTTACTGAATTTCTCTTTATGTTGAAACGAGTAACTAGTTTTTGGTATTTGGGCTATCCTGTTTTTTGTTTTTGTTTTTTTTTAAGGCATATAATAACACTAGAGGCCCAGTGCACAAAAATTTGTGCACTTCAGGGGGGGGGGTCCCTTCAGCCTGGTCTGTACCTTCTCACAGTCTGAGACTCCTAGGGGGACCCACCTGCTGGCTTAGGCCTGCTCCCCGGGGGACTGGGCCTGAGCTAGCAGTCAGACATCCCTCTGACAGCCCAGGAGCCCTTGGGGGATGTCCACTTGCCAGCGGGGAGCAGGCCTAAGCTGCAGTCTGACATCCTTAGAGATGCTGAGGTGGCAGGAGAGGCTCCCACCACCACTGCTGTACTAGTAGCTAGCAGCTGGCAGCCTGGCTTGTGGCTGAGCAGAGCTCCCTCTGTGGGAGCGTACTGACCATCAGGGGGCAGCTCCTGCATTGAGCATCTGCCCCCTGGTAGTCAGTGTGTGTCATAGTGACCAGTCATTCCCAGTGGTTCTGCTGTTAGGGTCAATTTGCATATTACCCTTTTATTATAGAGGATGATATATTCAAAGACACTCTGTCTTACATTACTGGCAGGTTTGTTTTATGGCATAGATGTATTCCTGAAAAATGTATATGAATTGCTTTTGATAAATTAAATTCTGTTTTCCATATAATGTCAGAGGTGGCTTTCATTAAGTGCCCCATAATAAGCAATAAAAGTTTTTTCTGTTTCTTTACTTCATTCTCATGTACTAAGTCAACCATGGAAATGCTCTCAAAAATTCCTAACATCTTTTTTACATTATGCTTAAAAATGATTTTGTATGAATTTTTCTATTATATTAGCACAGTTATCCAAAATGAATAGTGTTCTGTTTTGAGAGTTGCCTCCCACATGCCCCCAACCTCCACCAGGGTAAAGGATGCAGCCCGTAACCTAGATATGTGTCCTGATCAAGAAGACCTTTAGGTGTGCTGGATGACGCTCCAACCAACTAAGTCACACAGGCCAGGGCAAGAACAATGCCTGTAAAACTTCAGATATGGTGTTTGTGGGATGTGGGAAATTGAAGGTTTCATAGTTAGGGAATAATGTTAAATGGAAAATTGACTGTAATAGTTTATCAAGTGCAAATGTTTTTTCATTGTTTCATTCTGATTTCAGTTTTAGTTTTATTATCGGTATATTTATCTTGTGACTTGATGACCATTGAATCTGTTTGCTATGACAATTCAGGTATAGGCTTTAGAAATATGCAAATTTAAATATAAACTGTGGAGTTTTATACATTTGAGATTTTTGTCATTTTTCATTATTTCCTAAATGTGACTTTGGATAAATTATGTAAACATTCTGATCCTTAGTTTGCTCACCTATAAAATGGAGTAATAATAGTTCTTTTGGATTTTTATGATAATTAAATAAAATAACATAGTTAAAGTTACTGGTGTAAGAAATTCCAAAAGTTACTGGTGTAAGAAATTCCAAAAATTTCTGAATGTCTATTCTGTTTGGTTTCTATTTTATATTGTTATTTGACCTGTATTTGGTTTCAGAAGGGAAACAGGTTTTTAAAAAGTTTGTCTATCAACTTATTCTCTTTGTCTTTCCTTCAAAGATATCCCTTTTCTCCTCTCTCCAAAAGAGAAGAATTTTATCTTCTTAAATATTTCTATAATTTCTGCAGTATAGCATATGACTGGCCCTCAGGAGTTCATCTTGATGTCTAAGGAGTGGGATCAAAAGTTTCTAGACCATTGACTTTCTGTGTCCCCTCTACTGTAATGATTCTGATAAACTCATCTTCACTGTGAATCACTTTTTAAAATGAAATGTCACTGATGAAAGTGTGTGTGCATTTGAATAATTGTGAAGGCAAAAGAAGGCTAAAGCCATCTGAATGGTGGTGATTTTCAGAGTCATACAAGTAACAGGTGGCTTGACCATTTTAAAGCAGGATATAATCCAGTGACTTAGCATATTTAACCTTTACAAGAGGGAACTATGCAGTGTTAGGGCCTTAGCCAATCAAAAAGGCAAATGCATCAAAAAATAGGACAGATATTTAGACTGAATCAACCATGAAGATTTAAACAATTTAGGTGGCCCGAAATAATTACACCAGATAACGGTTCAGATGCAAGACTAATTCAAATGTCATTGGCTGATGGTTCTCAATTCATAACTGTATGTAACTTGCGCTTTTTGATGTGATTATTAAGGTTCAAAATAACAGTTACAAAAGGTGGTAGTCTGCATCTTTATGATGAAGAGAAGAAAATATCTACGAAAGAGTGGTCTTTATTCTAACACTAGGGGCCCAGTGCACAAATTCATACACCTTAAAAGAAACTGTGGGCCACAAGGCTGCAATGGACACAGGAGTGGGTCTTGGCCCATCTTCCACACCCCCACCCAGACCCTCCCACCTAGTCCTCTGTCTGCTGGCAGCCCCACTCCCCCCACCATTGCTCCCACACACTGACACCATTCCCACTCGCACCCTCTGATGACGTGGAGCAATTGGGGCCAGCGCCAGCAGTGGGTGCAAGCAGGGCTGGCACCTTGAGTGAGTGCAAGTGGTGGCTGCTGCTGCCACAATTACCCTTCAGGAGCAAGGGGAGGTGGAGAGGCCTCCAGGGGCGATTGGGGCTGGCAGCCACCGCTCACACTGCTGATTGCACTGAGCAGTCCAGAGCGGCGCTGCGCCAGCAGCAGGTGTGGCATTCGAGAGCAAAGAATTTTCAGTAACCACCAGAAGCTTGCCCTGAAATAGCAACCAGCACCCTGCCTTGGTCTGGTGCCCCTGCTCACCTGCTCCACCATCCTGCTGCGGCCATTGCCCGCCATGTTCTATGCACTCCTCCTCATGGTCAGTGCACGTGATAGCAACCGGTTGTTCAGTTGTTCCTCCGTTCAGTCTATTTGCATATTAGGGTTTTATATATAGACTAAGGGCCCGCTGCACAAAAATTTGTGCACTCGGAGGCGGGGGGGGGGGGAGGTCCCTGCGCCCGGCCTGTGCCCTCTCACAGTCTGGGACCCCTCGGAGGATGTCCACCTGCTGGCGTGCCTGGCCAGCCTGGGTGAGGAGCTGATGGCTCTTTGCAGGCTGGCCAAGCCCCCCCAGGGGGACCCTCACCCCATGGGGGTGTGGTCAGCCTGGGTGAGGGGCTGAGGGCCGTTTTCAGGCTGCCCACAGCTCCCATTGACCCAAGATCCCAGCAAGGCTGGCTGGAATCAGGTTTCTGGGGTGTATTTATCTTCTATAATTGAAAATTTGTTGCCTTGAGCAGAGGCCTAGGCAGGCAACGAAGCCTTCCGTTTGCTTCAGCTCTGTGGCTTCTATAATTGAAACATTGTTGCTTTGAGCAGAGGCCTGGCCGGCCTAAGCAGGCAGTTTCAACTCCATTGCTGGTGCAACGGAAACCTCCTGTTTGCTCTAGCTCCATGGTTGCCGGCCGCCATCTTGGCTGGGTTAATTTGCATACAGCTGCTCTGATTGGCTGATGGGCGTGGCTTAGGTGTCTCAGAGTGAGGGTCAATTTGCATATTACTCTTTTATTAGATTAGACTAGAGGCCTTGTGCACAAAAATTTTTGCACTCGGTGGAGGGGTCCCTCAGCCCAGCCTGTGCCCTCTCGCAGTCTGGGACCGCTCAGGGGATGTCCATCTGCTGGCGTGCCTGGCCAGCCTGGGTGAGGGGCTGATGGCCATTTCAGGCAGCCCACAAGCCCCTTCAGGGTTCGGGTTCCTACTGGGGTGCCTGGCCAGCCTGGGTGAGGGGCAGAGGGCCGTTTCACGCTGCCCACAGCCCCTTCAAGGTTCGGGTCCCTACTGGGTTGTCTGGCTTGAAGCAGGTATCTGGATTTATTCAACTGCTATAATTGAAACTTTGTTGCCTTGGTGCCCGCTCAAAGCCTGGGTTGCCCCTGGCAACCCAAGGTCCTAACCCGGCAGGTATCTAGGGTTTGTTTATCTTCTGTAATTGAAACTTTGTACCCTTGAGTAGAGCTCAGGGCCTGCAGGGCCCTTGGCTTCCTCCATTGCCCAGGGCAACTCCAGCTCTGTAGCCGCCGCCATCTTAGTTGAGTTAATTTGCATATTTTCTCCTGATTGGTTGGTGGGCGTGGCTTGTGGGTATAGCAGAGTGAGGGTCAGTTTGCATATTACTCTTTTATTAGATTAGACTAGAGACCTAGTGCACAAAAATTTGTGCACTGGGGGGATCCCTCAGTCTGACCTGCCTCCTCTCACAGTCTGGGAGCCCTCAGGGGATATCCTACTGACAGCTTAGGCCTGCTCCCAGCAGCAGTCTGGCCTTCCTCTGTGGGAGGCAACTGGACCGATCGGGAAGGCACTGCCCCCATCACCTTACTGCTGCTGCCACTGCTGGCTGCCATGGCTGCCAGCCCTCACAGCTGCTGCAGCTTTGTCTGGAAGACATCCAGTTTATCCAGTCTACTTAGCATATTACCCTTTTATTAGTATAGATAGATTTTTAGTACCTAAAATAATTATACCAAGGGTAAAAGATTTCATTTTTAATTTAAGCGATAAATATTTGGAATTTAGGAAAAACTATAGCATATCTAGGCAACATTTTTATCAAAATATTTTAGGTAACTCAGCATAGTGTGATTGTGTGTATGAGCACACACACACATTTCATTCAGAAATGATTTTGGAAATACTTTCTCTACCCAGGGAGTTATTTAAAAATTGTGAGTTCTACATCTTAAAAATTAATGGATTTATAATGTTTTGGGTATTCATGAAGATTTTTTCTGAACCACTAAACTGAAGGAAGTAGTCTTCTATTATTGTGCTTTAAAATATGTACAAGTGGATCCTTAACAAAAATATAATAGTTAATACTGATATCAGTGAAACTGTGAATGAAAACAAAATCTCTAAAACTCATTCCTAAATCTTACAGAGGATGTAGATCTTCTAGATATATTGTGAATATTAAGTAACTAACAAAGCATAGGTTTCCTTAAAGTAAACTCTTTTATGTTTATTATTTTGTTTCAGACATTATTTTTCCTTTTTCATAGGAGGAACAATATATTTTTAACCAGAATCAGTAACTGGAAGTACAAGATTTGTTATTTAATAATGTTAAAATGAAGCTTTGATCAGTAGAGGTAAGAATATGGCATTTCTTTTGCATTTAATTCATAATAGATCAGATTATATGTCAAATTTCCATGAAGAACTATTTCAAGAACTGTGAAGGGTCTAAAATTTTATCTCATTTGCAAGCTAACAAGTTAGCCTGCCACCAGTGCTATAGATGTGGTCAGTAGACATGAGACTCCTGGATCAAGGAGGATAGTTTATATCCACAGCAATAGCAGTAGTTAGGATACCAGGCTACACCTATACCTGAGTAGGTGGTGTTATAGTAGAGGAACCCTGAGCTAAGGGTACCTGAATCTTTTATTTTGGACAATAATCCTGTCTGACTTATGCCTCTGTTACTTAGAACAGTAAACATATCTGCCTTGTGTTCCAGAATGAAATACTATCTCTAATTTCCTAAGATTTTGCTGAACACATCCTTGAAAAATAGCCTGGAACACTAGGTAGTCATTGTCTCTGCTTGCAAGATGTACAGAAACACAGGACTCTGGAGAATTGTCTTTAAATACTTCCTTCTCTGAATTTTTTTTTTAATAAAACACTTTTACTGATAAAGATAATTGTAGCAGTGCTTTTTTGAAATAGTGAAAAGATGGAAACTACTGAAATTCCCAATAATAGGAGATTGTTTCAATTATAATATTCACAGTGTGATAGTTAACAATTACAAATAATGTTACAAAACTACATTTATTGACATAGATGTTCATCAAGAAAATTAAGTGAGCCCTGGCAAATGTGGCTCAGTTGGTTGGAGCATTGTCCTGTACAGCAAAAGGGTTTGATTCCCTCTTGGTCAGGGCGCATACCCAGGTCCGGGGTTCGATCCCCAGTTGGGGTGCACACACGAGGCAACCGATCAATGTTTCTCACATTGATGCTTCTCTTTTTTTCTCTATCTCCCCCTCTCCCTTCCTCTCTCTCTAAAATCAATAAAAACATATCCTCAGGTGAGGATTAACAAAAAAAAAATTAAGTGAAATAAACTGGTTATGAAATATACATGTGGTTTGATACCACCTTTATAGAAATTGTACAAATGCACATGCATATGAAGAACATATACCAAAGTATGTATTTTAGTGGATAGAATTATGAATGTTTTCTTTTTTGCTTATCTGTATTATTTTAACATTTTTTAAGATTAATACTTTCAGGCTTTTATGAGGAGAAAATGTTTTTAAAATTTAAAGATGAATAGTCATTTAAGAACTTCATCTAACAGAGAAAAACCTTCATGAATATAAATGGGGATTAAAGGATGTTAACTTTGGAGTTGCCTTTATGTGCAATGTAGAACTAGAAAAGGATAGTTTGGTAGTTTAATTTTTCCTTAATAAGTTACTATTTTATTTATGATAGATAAAGTCAAAAGTTTCTTTTAGTAATTTGGTGTATTTATTATCACATACCTCAAAGGGAAACAAATCTTAGAAAAAGCATTCTAACAGGACATATCTTAAGTTATAGAGTGCTATTTTAGTAAATATATTATTAGTAAGTATACTTAGTAAGTATAGATTCTGGTGCTATTTTGTTGGGTTAGTCTAAGTTAGATACACTAAACTAATTTGCTTCACTTTTCTTTTCTGCCTATATATGTAGTGTTTAAATAGTAGTGTTTTTGTAAGTTGGCATTTTTGTTGTTGAGCATCTCATTATTTTTTCCCCCTTCTTTAGCCAAGGTGGTGTTACCAGATTTGTCTTCTGAATATAAATTAAAAATGACTGAAGTTCAAGCAATGGTAGAGTTCTCCGTGGAGCTAAACAAGTTCTACAATGTGGATTTATTTCAGAGAGGGTGTGTATTTTAATGTGAAAACTATATTTTGTATAACATAATATGTACAGTTTTCATTTATATTTAATTACACACTTTTGTTCCAGTATATATAAAGAAAACAGGTATATTCAAGTAATTATTTTCTCAGAGAAATTTATTTTTAAATACTTGTTTGAGAATTATCCACATGGATATAATGATAACACTGGATATATTTGACATGTGTTTATATATTTGTACCAATAATTGAGAGAATTTTATTGTATAAAATGTATAAAATCTCATTTATCCTTTTTAAAAGCTTATAGTATACAGGGAAAATAAAATATACATCCGAAACACCAAAGAAGGAACACAAAATGATGAATGTTCAATAAGTGTATGTAGGAAGTGCTCTAGGAAAAAAATAGAAAAAAATATCTTTCTAGGTTATATATATTAGGAAAATCATTATGGAAGGAATAGGATCAAAGTATGAATAAGACTTGGATAAGCAAAGGATAAACTTATACTATAATATCAGTCTCATAATATTTATTATTGGGAAAAAAAATTTTGAGAGCCACAGATCTAAGAGAGGGCAACATGAATCAAATCTTGGAACTGGGAATTAATATGTTATTTCAAAAAATATTTAGGAGCTTGGATATTCTCTAGAAGAAAAGATAGTAAAAAAAAGGAGAGGTATGTTTGTGAAAACCTTTTAATGTCTGGGGAAGAGTTGAGACTAGGGACTAGGATAGCTATTGGTGTTTCCAAGTAAGAATGAAATTATCACTATTATTACAATAAGGACTTACTAAATTGAAGATTGTGATATAGTAAATTGATGGTTGGTTGTGTATAAGAAATAGAAGCAGATGAAACAGTTTAGAGGTGCTTGCACTTACTCAAGATATATACCCAAAGGTCTGTACTAAGATAAGAATGGTAGTAGTGCAGCTATGACTAACTAACAGGAGTAGAATGAGAGAAATCTTCTGCTGTTTTTTTTTTCTTCATTTTTGCTTGGCTTGGCTTTGCCATTTTGTTAAAAATATAAAACAATTGTGCACATGATCCTCTATTCTCTCAGTAGGACAGCCGAGATTGCTTCTCATGGCAGAAGCAGGAGTGCAAGAAAGAGCAGAGGATGTCAAGGCACCTTGTATAGGCCTACTTGTTACTTCCACTGCTTCCTATTGGCTAAGCAAGTTACAAGAACAGACAAGGTGTCTAGGCTAGTGGTTCTTTAGCCAATAAAATTTAAAACTTATGGGTATCTATATTTTTTCTTTCTTTTTTCTTTTTCCTTTTCTTTTTCTTGGGTATCTATATTTTTATATAACCCATTTCATGAAACCTATACCCACAATTGTATTTTAAGGCATGACTATTCTCTAGTCATGGAGGTTCAGAATTCTGTGGGATCATGCCCTTAAATTCCCTAAAAACCCTCTTGTCAAACAAACTGTATACTTAAGACACTGGCTTAATTCCTTTAGAGATCTTAAGAAAGGGATTTATAGCCACACCCATAATTTGATCTTTGTCCCTGGCTGCATTTTATTTTGAAAAATCTTTAGGGAAACAGTTTTATATTCCAACCCAGCAAGTCCTGGTCTCTCTTAGATCTGCTTGTAAGATGATCACTTGTTTCTTTAGCTTATCTCTTTCTTGCAAAATCTTACATTTAGGTAAGAGCAGCCAGTGACATTTTAGCATTCTGCCTGCAAATTAGCTTGCTAACGTACAAAAATTTCTTAGGTACATTGTCTAAATTCTTCTAAGTTATTATTCACTACATAACATGGGTTACTATTTTTTAAGTCTTCTATAGTTTTATCGTTGTTCTTGCCTCTGTAACCCTGTTACTTTGGTCTCCAAGTCATTGCCACATATTTTTAAGTTTTTGTTAGATACCAATTTCTGTATTAGTTATATATTGCCACAGTAATGCAGCTAACAACAAACACAAAGCCTCAGTGGCATCACAACAATAAATATTTATTTTTGTTTTAAGTCTATAAATCAGCTGAGTAGTTCAGCTGATCTGGGCTGGCTTGACTAATCTTTTCTGGGCTCACTTATAAATTCACAGTCAGCGGGTAGTTTGGCTGGGTGCTAGTTGATGCAAAACCGCCTCACCTGGATGGACTCAGTTTATGACTTCTCATATTCCAGCTTATTCTCATGGAAGAAGCAGGTTTCCAAAGTGAAAGAAACTATATAAGAAGACCTTTAAGACCTAGGCTTTGAATTAGCACACATCTCTGCCACATTGTATTGCTCACAACAAGTCATAAAGCCAGCCCAAATTTAAGAGGTTGGGAACTACACTCAATTTTTAATGGAAGTCACATTGCAAGAGGTGTAGAAATAGGGATGGGCAAAAAAGTTGGAAACATTTTTAAAATCAACCTGTCATACACCTAAATTAATTTCTAGAGGCATTTTGGGGAATAAATAGTAGGATTTAATGACTGATTCCATGTAGAGGATGATGCTGAGAGAAAACGCTTAATAATATATATGAAGAGGTATGGATTTGCATGATATCTAGGATTATTTTGAAATAGCTCAGCAAAGGGAAAAAGTACTGTTTAATCAAATATGGCAAAAAAAATTTTAATTGATGGAAATAGGCAGTGGGCATATCAGTTCATTGCTCGACTTTTTACAGATAAAGAATTTGTAATGTGAGATTTAAAAGGTAATGCTGAGGTTTTAAATCACATTGACTTAGACAATATTAGAAATACTGAGATAAGTAAAGTTGAAGAGGATGACTGGTGTGGGACTCAAGATTAGTTCATTTTTGATATGTTGAGTTTGAAATGAGATACCTGTTAACGAATAAAAATTCAACAGTTGGCTTTATTGAATGATTTATGAATCAGGCAGTATCCCATTTAGCAAATAGAGAAGAGCCCCAGAAGCTGTACAACATGGAAGACGCTTTTAGACAGAAACCAGTTATGACAAGAAAGTTCTTAGAAAAGAGAAGAAAGGGTTGTTTCAGGTAAGGTTATCTTACTTATAGGAAAGAAGGGATCTTATCAGATGGCCTAGCTTCCTTTGGTGGATGGAGAGGACGTGCTTGACAGATTACCTCATTGGTAATGACCAGAAAATTCCATACTAACCAATTGAGATAACATTCCTAGAAAACATTAAAACTGCAGTTTGGTGAGGTATTAAGTCTAGGTTCTTTGTGATGGGTTTTAACATAAATAAATATTTGGGCCTGTGGTTTTATTTTTAATATATCCTAGTGGAGGTAGTTTGTAAATAATTGCAGGTTTGGAACTGGATGTAAGGATTAAGTGAATTATTGTTCCCTTTTATTGTCAACCAGCGTAAATATAGCAAGTATAATTACTGCTTTTATTAATTTGCTATTCTGCAATCTGGTTCCCTATCAACTGAGGACTTTTGAACAATATTGTTACTGATCTTTTAAAAATCTAATGATGGGAGGCTTACTGTTTTTAGGTATAAGGCTTGACTTATTTGTAAGAATATTTTCAAGGATATAATTTACTCCTTTTTTCTATTCTGATTTACCTTTTTTTTTTTTTTTTTTTAATCTTTTACATCTTTTCTTTGTGTTACTTGGGTCCTTACTACTTCTCCCATTTAAGCTAGTTAATTTCAAGCTTGTGTTTAGCTGTTATGTTAAATAACTGTCAGCTCTGGTAGATAAACATACATAAATTACCTAAATTTTTATTAAGAAATAAAAATATCTCTTTATGTTTATTTTCTGATATAGCAAATCAGATTATTTAGGATACTGAGATGAGAAACTTAAACTTTCAATTAATTCCTATACAATGTTAATTCCTGTACAAATTAATTCCTATATAAATTAATTCCTATATGATATTTATTAATGTTATGTTTAAACATTATTGTGATAATTTAAACATAACATTAATAAAAATCTTACTGAATAACAGTGGAAATATAGCCCAATAAGGAATAAGTGGAAATAGAATGTGAGGAAACATTTCTTATGCATGTTTCATGATTGTTCTTTTCCTGCTCTTGTAAATATTTTAGTGTTTAATTTGTCACTATCGTTGTTACATGATAAAGAACTGATTAAGCAGTAATTAAACTTTAGACAAGTAGAGAGAGAACATGTTACATCTGAGATTTGTTTTGAGTGGGTAGGTTTTTGTAGTATGAAATCAATTTTTGAAAACCATTTATAACTTTTTCTTTTCAAAATTGTGCATAAGAATAATTTATCCTTATTATCTTTTAAAAAATAAATAAATAAAGCAACAAAACTCTTAGGTATCTTATCAACTCCTCTGATTGCAATGGCATTCTCTTGCTTGAGTAAGAAATACCATATATATATATATATATATATATATATATATATATATATATATATATATATATTTCTTATACTGATTTCCCTTTGGGTTTTATCCCACACTAATATTTGATTTGTGGATCTCATACTTTGTTTTCTACCAATAGTGAATATTATGGGAGACTGATATTAGCAGACCAACTTTATTACTTTAATATGTATAACTATATAGAAATTGGGGCATTGCGTATTTTAAATGTTTTTTGAAATGGTTTATTTGTCTCTTTGCTTTAGTTTTTACCAGATTCGTGCATCTATGAAAATTCCACCAAGAGTTCCCCACAGGGTAGAAGCTAGTTTGTTTCATGCAACAGGTAAGCCAAGTAATGTTTTCAACAAGGAGTATTTTCAAGCTAAAAAAAAGATCTGAAACATTATACTAGACAATGACTTTTCATAATTATTTTGTACAAATACAAAATACCAAAGAGCATCATTATACCTCTTATAAGAAATATATTTAAGACTTTTAGTCAAACAGGCTTGCTTATAGGTTACTTGTTTTCCTCTTAGCCCTCTTACTATGAGCAAATGAAAAAAAGAAATGTATGTGAAATTTCTAGGGAGAAAAACGTAAGTACTGAAATGTAATTTAGAGAATATACAGTGAGCCCTATCCAGTTTGTCTTAGTGGATAGAATGTCAGGCCACAGACTGAAGAATCCCGGGTTCAGTTCTGGTCAAGGGCATGTACCTTACTTGCATGTGGGAGGCAACCAATTGATGTGCCTCTCTCACATGGATGTTTCTCTCTGTCTCTCCCCCTCCCTTCCACTACCTCTAATAATCAATGGAAAAATATTCTTAGGTGAGGATTAACAAAAAAGGAAAAGAAAAATATACAGTGAGTCCTGGCCAGTGTTCTCAGTGGTTAGAGTGTCGGTCCAGTCAGGGGCACATACCTGGGTTGCAGATTGCAGGTTTCATCCTGGTCCCCGGTTGGAGTGCATGTGGGAGGCAACCAATCCATCTGTCTCTCTCATGGCAATCTCTCTCTCTCTCTCTTTCTCTCTCTCTCCTTCTCTCCCTTCTTCTCTTTTAAAAATCAATGGAAAAAAATAACTTCCGATGAGGATTAACAAAAAAATAGTAACAACAAAATAAAGGGTGTCCCAAAATAATGTATACACACTTTAACGCTTGTTATCTTATTTAATTTTCACCTCTTTTCAGGTTTAACTGATTTGATAATGGGTGAAACCAGATTAAGCTTTGAACAAAGAAAATTTATCCTAAAGTGCCACTAGACTTTTTTTTGCAGGGATACATAAAAGATAAAGTTTATGGTACAAAACCGGCAACAGTTGATGAATTGAGGGTACACAAATACGAACAAAATGATTCTTGATATTTGAGATTTCATTTCTTTTGAGTTATCAGCAGTGCCTAGACCAGAGTGGCCATCAGTTTGAAAACAGGCATTAACAAAAAAATGTATTCATTTCTGTAGATTCTTTTAAATTTTGAAAATAAACTATATGTTAATAAACACTGACTTTACCATCATTCAAAGTGTGTATACATTTTTGGGGGACTCCATATATATGAGTCTGTAGGCCAATACTCTTAACCTCTAAGACAAACTGGACAGGGCTACAGTATACTATTTTATTCTTTGCAGTTAGAAAATGAAATAGTAAACTTATTTATCTTATAATTGAAAGTTTGTAACATTTGGTCTGCTTCTCCCCACCCATACCTCCAGCCCCTGGAAATCACCATTTTACTATCAGTTTCCATAAAACTGATGGAAAACATGCTTTATTTTACTTTAAAGCATGCATTCCAGGTTCTTCCTTATTGTCGCAAATGTCAGGATTTCTATCTTTTTTATGAGTGAATAATATTACATCATGTATATACTAGTATACCACATTTTCTTTACCTATTCATCCACTGACAGACACTTAGGTTATTGTCCTATTTGGTTATTGTGAATAATGCTGCAATGATCATGGGAGCGCAGATTTCTCTTTGAGATACAGATTTTGTTTCTTTCAAATATATAACCACTAGAGGCCTGGTGCACAAAACTTTGTGCACTCGGTGGGGTCCCTCAGCCCGGCCTGTGCCCTCTCACAGTCTGGGACCCCTCAGGGGATGACCACCTGCTGACTTAGGCCTGCTCCCTGAGCAATCAGGCCTAAGCTGGCAGTCAGACATCCCTCTGGCAACCCGGGAACCCTCGGGGGATGTCCACTTGCCAGTGGGGAGCAAGCCTAAGCTGCAGTCAGACATCCTTAGCACTGCTGAGGAGTCAGAAGAGGCTCCCACCACCGCTGCTATGCTGGTAGCAGTCAGCCTGGCTTTTGACTAGCACTGTGTGTTATAGTGACTAGTCATTACCAGTGGTTCTGCTGTTAGGGTCAATTTGCATATTACCCTTTTATTATATAGGCTAGAGGCCTGGTGCATGGGTGGGAGCCGGCTGGTTTGCCCTGAAGTGTGTCCCGAATCAGGTGGGGGTCTTGCTGGGGTGCCTGGCCAGCCTGGGTGAGGGGCTGAGGGCCGTTTTCGGGCTGGCCACAACCCCTTCGGGAGGGGGCGTCCTGCTGGGGTGCCTGGCCATCCTGGGTGAGGAGCTGATGGCTGTTTGCAGGCTGGCCACAGCCCCCAGTGACCCAAGCTCCCAGCAAGGCTGGCTTGAAGCAGGTATCTGGGGTTTATTTATCTTCTGTAATTGAAACTTTGTTGCCTTGAGCAGAGGCCACAGCCGGCCTAGGCAGGCAGCTTCCTCCATTGCCCGGGCAAGGAAGCATCCTGTTTTCTCTAGCTCTGTGGCTGCCAGCTGCCATCTTGGTTGGGTCAATTTGCATATAGTTGCTCTGATTTGCTGGTGGACATGGCTTTGGATGTAGCAGTGACACCAATTAACATATTACTCTTTTATTAGTGTAGATATATGGGCTTGCTGAATTATATGGTAGTTCTATATTTTGTTGTTGTTTATACTCTATCCCTATCTTTCCCACCTCACCTTGTTACAGGTTGTAACATTTTAAAAACCAGTCTCATAGAAAACATCTACATAGGAACAGTTTCTGATAACATTCAGTTACAATACAGTATGATTTGGTTTTAGTTCAGTAATTTTCCACTAACAAATATTTTTTCTCTGTTGCAATCCCCTCCTTAAGACTACTAAGACTCAGCAGAAATATTCATTTCTACAGTAATAAAAGTATAATATGCTAATTAGATTGGAATGCCAAATGAACTTATGGACCAAGCCAGGGTTGCAAGGGCTGAGGCAAGCCATCCTGGCTGCGAGGGCTGAGCCCCTTGCATGAATTTTGTGCATTGAGCCTCTAGCTCAACATCCTTCTGTCTCCTAAAGTTACTACACATTTATAGAATTTATGATTCTATTTATGCTTTAAGGTTTTGATGCCACAATGTAGACAGCACTTAGTTATAGAGAATAGGAAAAAGCAAAACTAAAATAAGGGGGCATATGATAAATCTTTAACAATCTATTTTCTGAATCTTTTAGATGTCCAGTTAACTAGGATCATACACAGGTTTCACTCTTTATTATAGGTGTGTGGAAAGACCTAACTGTCTCATGCGTCTTATTTATGTTGACTTCTACATTTTGACTCATCTAAGTAAACACTGCAAGACTCATTTACAAGAGTACATACACTTTCTTGTTCAGAGTGATCTAAAGCAAATCTATGTAGGAAAACAATGATACTAAAAAATTCTAATTTCAGGTTATATTAGGCTGAGACTTTCCATAATAGGTTTCCTTAAAGTTAGAAGCAATCCTGGAAAGTTTGCAATGGATAGGAAAAAAGTACATTAAATGCTGCTCTAGGAAATATACAGACTGAAATATTTTAATCCACTAGCAGTTAGTATAGAAAATATAAATGCTTTCTTAATAATCCTTTTTCTTTGAATATGTTTTATTTCCTCTTGACTAAAGTTTGGGTGACAAGACCCAGGAAATATATTCCCTATAGAACAGGTACCTGTTTAATGCCATATGTAGATTTATCCATATAAAAACTGGGAGATAAATCATATTCCCACCATTTTCTTTTGCCAAGTTACTCAGTTTAATTCAACTACCTCCCTAAAAATGAATGTCAGAGAAGAGTTTGCTTAGGAAGGTATTTTTGAGCATAGCTAACCTCCCACTTTCCACAATGGCTGTTATGAAGGTTGGGTAACAAAAGAGGTAGTAGCCTACATTTTCCTTCCCGTTAATCATTAGATACCTAGTTAAAGTCCATTCAGTTAGGCATAATAAATTGGGGGGAGAACTAAATGTGGAGAATAGTCAATTTATTTTTTGTAACATTGCCCCTTTTGACTAATTCTTTATTGAAGTTCTCGTTTTATTCACAGGGTCTGTCAGAGTGAGTACTCATAATGCATACTTTCTGTAGTTGAGTGATGGGCTTCTTGGATAGATATTCAGCTTGTCAGAACAGGGTATACTTTTCTCAGCTCTGGGCTGTGTAACTTGTACTACTTTCTCAATTAGAGGCACAGCGGGTATCAGAGCAAATGGTGGGTCTTTACAGGGATGCAGATAGGAGTTTGTTAACTGCCTTTTGGAAGTCAGTGTAAGAGTAAGTGGCATGGATGGGTTCAGTATAGGTTGTTTCCTTAACTGTTTTAGTTAATCAGCCACAGCAACAACCAGAAACACATGAATTAGTGATCTATTTTAGGAATTCAGGGATGGGGGTGGCTTCACTCTAGGTTCGGCTTAACTGTTTGGTGGCAAATTGCAGTGTTCCATTTAGAGTGCCATGATCTCTGGAAAGCCAGCTGGGACTTGACAGCAGCTTTTGTAAAGGTGAGACTCCACAAGAAGCCAAAGGTGGCCACTCAGGAATTGATTCCAGTTTGGATACACAAAGGAAGCAATGGGAGAGTCATAGACCTCTCTCTCTTGCAGTACCATATTTTTCCGTATACAAAAAAAAATACGGTACTTTCTTCTAAAATGGTTAGTTTGAAAATCTAAGGGTGTCTTATACACAGAAGTCAGCCCAGGAGGGAGCCGTGAGGGTGTGTAGTTGCCCATACCTTGTCAAACAAGCTTCCTCCAACATAAGTTTTATTGTTACTGACGTCAACTGATGCCATAATTGGAGGTGAAGGTGGAGAGTGCAGATTCAACAGGGACTGGAGCTTTTTGAGCCCATAACGATGTCAAAAAATAAAAAGATAAATACTGGTAAGTGATTGTCTTACTCTGCAAATTCAAACTGAATGTAATCAGCTGTGTAAAAGAGCATGGAAATAGAGCGACAGAGACAATTTGGACGTCCTCCCACTGAGTGTATGATCAGACAGTGGAGAAAACAGGAAGAACAACTCCTTAAGATGCCAAAAAAAGAAGAAGGCCTTAAAAGAAAAACCAGCAAAATGTTTAAAATATTGATTTCTTAATTTGGGGTTGGAAAAGTAGGGGGCATCTTATACATGGGGGCATTTTATAAACAGACAATATGGTATATAGACCAGTGTGCTTGGATCTAAGAGTTTAGCAGGATATAACCAGGAATTAGGATTTAAAGGTTCCCAAGTTGTTGAATATTTTAAAAGGCACTTATCCTGCCAGGCAAGACCCTCCAGCAGTGTCAGGTTGGACACCCAGGATCCCCTTCTGAAGAGGAATCCCACTCTTCCCCAGAACTCTCATTTAAGTAGTTAGCATTTTTTTCTTCCTTACTTTCTGATTCTGTTATGGGGTTAGGAGAGGGATTTCTGGAACCCATAAGAATAGAAAAGAAGCCCTGACTGGTTTGGCTCAGTGGATAGAGCATCGGCCTGCGGACTCAAGGGTCCCAGGTTCATTTCCAGTCAAGGGCATGTACCTTGGTTGCAGGCACATCCCTGGTCGATGTTTCTCTCTCATTGATGTTCTAACTCTCTATCCCTCTCCCTTCCTCTCTGTAAAAAATCAATAAAAACTTAAAAAAAAAGGAATAGAATAGAAGGAACCAGAAAAATGTAACAATTAAAGCCAGCAAAACACTAACACTGGCAAATAGAACAAAAGATGAAAAATCCTTTCAACAAGATTAACTTTTCTCAGTCTGTTACACACACAGTACACCTCTGGCTTGCACCACTGTGCAGTTCTTTGAGATTATGTTGTATACTAGAGGCCCATTGCAGGAAGATTTCCTGTAAGAATAGGGCTTCCTCAGCCTATTCCTGCAAGCAAAGGGCTTCCTGAGCCAGAGCAAAGCAGAGAAGGGAGTGAAGCCTGCAACGCTTTCTTCTCCGCTGCCTCAGCTCCCTCCCTTCTCTGCCACTTTGCTCCCTCCCATCTCCACAGTCTCTGCTGCCTCGCTCCCTCCTGTCTCTGCTGCCTTGCTTCCTCCCATCTCCACTGCCTCGCTCCCTCCCCTCTCCCCCACTTTGCTCCCTCCCATCTCCACTGCCTGGCTCCCTCCCTTCTCTGCTGCTTCACTCCCTTCTACAGCACTTGGCTTCATTGTAGGCTGTCTTCAGTCTTTGCTCCCGCCTGTGTATGCAAATTAACTGCCATCTTGGTTGGGTTAATTTGCATAGAGTCACTGATTGGATGGTGGACGTGGCTTGGCTGGTGGGCATGGCTTAGGTATCTCGGAGTAAGGGTCAGTTTGCATATTACTCTTTTATTAGAAGATTAGAAGTCTTCAGTTACAAAGAAGACATCTCAGTTCTCAGGACCAGTTCAGTGTGTAAAAGTTAGTCACTTACTAGGGGAACAGGTCAGTGTTTCTCCTTTAATTCCTGGCTACTCAAGAAGAGAAGGGGTCTTCATGTAGTCAAGCTGATTTTCTTAGCATGGTTTCAGCTGGCCATGATACTGTGAAGAGAGACTTATGTCCTCTGTTTTGTTGTCAGGGATACTATATCTACTTGATAATGAAAAGAAGCTTAGTGGTTGCCTTCATAGCCTGCTGCTGCAGCAAATTTTGTGCAGGGGGATGGTGGGATGAGTTGTCAAGGACATCTGATGTACATAGATTCAATGTTTTCCATAGATGGTGCAAATGCCCTTGGAAACTGGTATTTTAGCTGTTGGACTATCTGGAAAGGTAGCCTTAACCATAAGTCTTTATTTTATTGAGACAGGAGAAGTTGTCGGCTTTTAATTTTTCTGTCTTCTCATATTTTTACTATTTTCAGTTCAACCAAATTCCATCCATGGAGAATCTTTTTTCCTGCCTCACGCCCTGCCGCACAACCAAGTTAACCAAGCCTAGCACTGCCACTCTGTGTCGACTATTGCACCACAACTTTGCTTGCCCTCTCCTTTGGGTACCATTTCCCTGTAGTTCTGTTTTTAATTTTTTTAAAACTCATTGTTTCCACTGTGGCTACACCAATTGCATTCCCATTGGCTACACCAATCTGCATTCTTATTGGCTGGACCATTGGCTACACCAATTTGCATTCCAGCAACAGTGCACAAGGGTTCCATTTCTCCATAGTCTCACCATCACTTGCTATTTCTTGACTTGTTAATAATAGCCATTCTTACAGGTGTAAGATGTCTCTCTTTGTGGCTTTGATTTAAATTTTCTGTAAGTAGTGATGCTGAGCATTTTTTTTATGTATATGACTAGGGGCCCGGTGCACAAAAATTTGTGCACTCGGGGTGCAGGGAGTCCCTCAGCCCGGCCTGTGCCCTCTCACAGTCTGGGACCCCTCAGTGGATGTCCTGTGATGGCTCCAGTCTGCCAGGCGCCTTCTGTGTGTGTGTGTGTGTGTGTGTGTGTGTGTGTGTGTGTGTGTCACCACTGGGGACCTGCCCCCAGCCGCATCTGAGGCTCGGAGCAGTCCTCCTGTGTGTGTCTACCTGCTGGGGGCCTGCCCCTGGGCACACCGTGGAGGCTTGGAGCAGGCACTTCCTCTATGATGATCTCTCAGACTCTTGCCCTCCCCTGCATGTTGTTCTCTTTTTTGAGCTGTGACCAGGGCTGGGTGTGGCTTGCCTCCCAAACTTGCCTACTGCCTATCTTCCTCCAGCCACCAGAAAGCAGGGAAAACCCCGCCTCGTGGTCAGGCCAGCTTTTTCCTGCTCCCTGATCCCCGGAAGGGGTCTGGAGAGCCGCCAAGCAGGACTCCAGCCCCCAAGAGCTTGCTTTCCCGCTCCCCAGTGGCCCCCAAAGGGCCTGGAGAGCCGCCAAGCAGGCCACTGACTTTTTCCCACTCACCGGTCCCCTGCTGCCTTCCTTTCCCACTTCCCGGTGCCCCGCAAAGGGCCTGGGCAGCTGCCAAGCAGGCCAAGACCGCCCCGCTGCCTCTTTTCCACTCCCCAGCCCGCCACCTTGCTTTCCCACTTCCTGGTGCCCTGCAAGGGGCCTGGGAAGCCCACCAAGCAGGCTGCCGACCCCCTGCCGCCTCCTACCCGCTCCCCGATGCCCCTCCAAGGGCCTGGGAAGCCCACCAAGCAGGCGGCCGACCCTGCCGCCTCTTTCCCACTCACGGGTCCTGGGTCCTGCGCTGTCCCGCCCTGCAGCCGCTCTGTGCACTCGGGAGGTCCCTCAGCCCCACCTGTGCCCTCTCGCAGTCTGGGACCCCTCGGGGATGTCCACCTGCTGGCGTGCCTGACCAGCCTGGGTGAGGGGCTTTAAAGCTGCCCACAGCTCCCATTGACCAACGTCCCAGCAAGGCCGGCTGGACGCAGGTTTCCTATAATTGATGCTGTTCCTTTAAGGCGGCTTCTATAATGAAATAATTGTTACACTTAATTGTTGCAAATGTGCGTTTTTGCTTCAGGCCAAAGGCTAAGGAGCCAGCAAGCAGGTTGTTTAGCTCTCGCTCCTGCTGCAACGGACTCTGCCTAAACGTTTACTCAGGTCCCTGAGTGGCGGCTGCCATGTTGGCTGGGCTAATTTGCATACAGCCGTTCTGATTGGCTGTGGGCGTCCCGGAGAAACGGTTAATTTTACTATTGCGCTTTTATTAGTTTAGATGGCCATTTGTATGTCTTTGCAAACATGTCTATTTAATTCCTCTGCCATTCTTATCAGATATTTTGGTGCGTGGGGTTTTTTTCTATTGAATTATATGCTTTCTTTATATATTTAGAATATTAACCCCTTATCAGATATATGAGTCACAAATATTTTCTCTGAGGTAGGTTGCCTTTTCATTTTATTGATGTTATCCTTTGCTGTGTAGAAGGTTTTTAGTTTGATATAGTTCTATTTGTTTAATTTTTGCTTTCGTTTTTGGTGTCCAATTCAAATAATCATTGCCAAGATCAATGTCAAGACCAGTGGCAAGGAGGTTTTTACCCTGTGTGTATGGTTTTATTTGTTTGTTTGTTTGCTTTTTTGTGTGTGTGTGTTTGTGAGAGAGAGAGAGAGAGACAGAGAGAGAGAGAGAGAGAGAGAGAGAGAGAGAGAGAGAGAGAGAATACCAGCTCTGTTCTTAATTTCTTAACTTTGGGTTGGAAAAGTGGGGGGCATCTTATACATGGGAGCATTTTATAAACGGAAAAATATGGTATATAGATCATTGTGCTTGGATCTAAGAGTTCAGCAGGATATAACCAGGAATTAGGATTTAAAGGTTTCCAAGTTGTTGAATATTTTGAAAGGCACTTATCCTGCCAGGCAAGATTCTAGCGGTGTCAGGTTGGACACCCAGGATCCCCTTCTTCAGTGAAACACCAGTTTGTTGTTCAACTTATTTATGCATTCATTATTGATTCTTCTGTGTGCCCTGACCGGGAATCCAACTGTGACCTACTGGTTCATAGGTCGATGCTCAACCAATGAGCCATGCTGCCTGGACCGTTTATTTGTATTTTATTCAATTTCTTTCATTAGTATCTTACGGATTTCAGTATAAAGATCTTCCATCTCCTTGGTTAGATTTATTTCTAATATTTTATTGTTTTGGATCTGTTGTAAATGGGATTGCTTTTTTAATTTCTCTTTTGAGTAGGTCATTGTTAAGTGTATAGAAGTGCAGCTGATCTTTGTTGAGTTGGTATCCTGCAATTTTACTGAATTTGTTAATTAGGTCTAACATTTTTTAGTGGAGTCTTTAGGGTTTTCAGTGTATAAGATCGTGTCATCTGCAAATAGTGACATTCTTACTTCTTTCTTTCCTATTAGATACTTCTAATTTCTTTTTATTGCCAACTTGTAGCTAGGACTTCCAGTGCTAAGTTGCATAGAAGTGGTGAAAGTTGGTATTCTTACCTTGTTCCTAATTTTAGAATAGAAGTGGGGAACCTTTTTGCTGCCAAGGGCCATTTGGATGTTTATAATATCATTCACAGGCCATACAAAATTATCAACTTAAAATTAGCCTGCTATATTTGGTCACTCAACTCACTCCTAATGCCTTGGCAGGGCCACACCAAATGATTTCTCAGGCCTTATGTTCCCCACCTCTGCTTTAGAGAAACACTTTCAACTTTCACTGTTGAGCATGATGTTAGCTAAGGATCTGCCATATATGGCCGCTATTATGTTGAAGTACATTTCTTCCATACTTAACACATGCCCCAACACAAGTATTTCTTTTTTTAATATATTTTTATTGTCTGTGTGTGTGTGTGTGTGTGTGTTTAGAGAGAGCAAAAGAGGCAAGGGAAGAGAGAGAAACATCTGTGTGAGAGCAAAACATTGAACGGCTGCCTCCTGCATGCCCCAAACAGGGATTGAGTCCATAACCCAGGCATGTGCTCTGATGAGGAATCAAACTGGCAACGCTTAGGTGCTTGGGTCAACGCCCAACCAACCAAGCCACATGAGCCAGGGCTATGCCGTGTTCATTGATTTGCATATATCAACCTATCCTTGCATCTCGAGTAAATCCCACTTGATCACAGTGTCTGAGCCTTTTAATGTGCTCTATTTTGTTGGATTTTTGCATCAGTGTTTATTAAGGATATTGGCATGTAGCTTCTTGTGTCTTTATCTGCCTTACATATCAGGGTAATGCTGGCCCTGTAAAATGAGTTTGCAGCTATTCCTTTTAATCACTTTTTTAAAGAGTTTGAGAAGGATTGGTATTAATTCTTCTTTAAGTGTTAGGTAGCATTCACCAGTGAAGCCATCTGCTCCTGGACTTCTCTTTGGTGGAAGATTTTTTACTTAATCTTTATACTCATTATTGTTCTGTTTTTTCATAGTTCAGTCAAATGTTAGGTTGGATTGTTTGAGATCTTTCTAGGTTATTTGTATGGCAGAAATATTACATGTAATTAGTGTCATTTACAAAGCAGTGTTACTGACACATAGTGTTTCCAAAATACTCAAAGTGCCTTTTTTTTTTTTAAGTGTGTTTCCTGGGCATTGTGATTTTGGTTTTTATTAGTTATACTAGGGGCCCGGTGCACAAAAATTTGTGCACTCGGGGTGGAGGGAGTCCCTCAGCCCGGCCTGTGCCCTCTCACAGTCTGGGACCCCTCAGTGGATGTCCTATGATGGCCCCAGTCTGCCAGGCGCCTTTTGTGTGTGTGTGTGTCACCACTGGGGACCTGCCCCCAGCCGCATCTGAGGCTCGGAGCAGTCCT
>PVJC01018721.1:13409-31130 GCA_004026665.1 Murina feae | reverse complement strand
ACGGGTGCTCCCGCATGCCCCTGAGGAGGCCCCTGTGGCAGAGCCAGGCTGCGGACCTGGGACAACTGCTCCTACACACCCTGCAGAGGCCCCCCGCGCTCCTGCATGCCCCGGGGAGGCCCCCAGGGGGCGGAGCCAGGCAGTGGACCCAGGATGGCTGCTCCTGCAAGCCCCGTGGAGGACCCGCTCTCCCACACGCCTGGTGGAGGCCCCCGGGGCGCGGAGCCAGGCAGCAGACCCAGGACAGCCGCTCCTGGACGCCCTGAGGAGGCCCCAGGCTGGACCCCTCCGCCCCCACTGAGCTGACACACCTGGCACAGCTATGCCGGCCGTGGAGGCTCCCAGTGCAGAGCCACCCTGCCAGTCTCCATCTTGGCTGGGTTAATTTGCACACAGCCACTCTGATTGGCTGGTGGGCATGGCCATGAGCAGAGGCTCAGCCAGCCTAGGCAGGCAGTTGCAACAGAATCCTCTGGTTTGCTCTAGCTCCATGGCTGTTGGCCTCCATCTTGGCTGGGTTAATTTGCATACAGCCGCTCTGATTGGCTGGTGGTAACGGTCAAATTTGCATGTTTCTCTTTTATTATATTAGATTGTTGTTGTTTTAAGCCACTAAGTTTTGGGTGATTCATTACACACAATAGATAACTGGAGTGAGTATAGCTCAAATCTTAAGAATTTATAATTTTTCTGGATTTGTCTCATTTAAAATAAATATTCACTTTCATATCTAATTTTGTATTTGTAAATTCTACTCTTCTCCCAAGATAGAACCAGAACTGCTCCAAATTTAAAGCTTCAACAACCTTTATACCAAACCCCCCCAACCCCCCCCCCCAAAAAAATCTGGTTTTGCTCCTTCCTGTAGTCTGAATTTCTTATTCAGACTGTGGTTGAAAAACATAATAACATAAAAAATTACAGACCTCAGGATTGGTCTTTGAAAGGAACCAATCCTTCTTTTCAGAAGTTAAGAAAACTTCATTTTGAAGGCATTTTAAAAAGTTTTTTTCCCTTTTTAGTGAATTTATTGTCACTTGTTAACAAAATTATGCACAATTTCATAATACATCATCTTCACATTGCATTGTGTGTTTACTACCCCAAGTAAGAAAAGTGTTAATGAAAGCAAAATTTAAGCTTTTATTACTTACTCATATTACTTTAAATGTTAATTGCCTTTTCATTTGAGATCAAAATAAGATATAATTACTTTCACAGAAAATAAAAACTTCCTTTAGGAATAAGATATGTTTAACAGATGTGTCCTACATGACTCTTTGCTGACAGTGTCAACTTCCCATAGCACTGTGATGTCAAGACAGGAAATATCAGACTTGGGTTATGGTTCTTGGAACACATCATAAAAGAAGAATGTGCTAGAACACATCATAAAAGAAGAATGTGTTCTGAAATAATAATGTATAATGTCCCAGTCTGGGCCACTTTAAGCATATTTGCTTTGGCTCAGACCCATCATTTTGAGATAATCAGCTGATTTCAGAAATTGTCATACCCTTAGTTGCACTCTTCTTTGCCAGTCTTTCCACACCATTTCAGAGCTATTCCATTATCTCAGTTGATTTTTAGCATAACAGAAAAAGCTCTGGATACTGAAGTGACGAATTGGGCCATAGAGTCTAATGAACATTGAGCTCCCAGGTTTCAGAGAGAGTTTGCATAAATCTAATTTACTTGCAAGTCTAGTACAAGTGGGAGGGGCTAAGCTGGCTGGCTGGAAAAACTCCTGCTGTGGTCACTCACTTAGCTCTACAGCAGCGTGGATAATTCCCACAATTCCAAAGCTGAGCACGTCCACATGTGGGAATTAACCGTGTTGTGCATATCACTAACCCTTGCACAGATAAATATAAGCTTTCCGGGGAAAGATACAGGATGTTCTATCATTAGCAAGGGCAGCAGCAGCAGCAACCATATTATATATATAAAATTGTAAAATGTTGGATTTGCCAATTTCATAAGATTTGAGGTCTTATCCAGGAGTAAGTCAGAAAGAAGTATATATGATATGTTCACTGATTGCTGGAAGAAAGGGATTGATTTTGCAGGTAAGTTGTCTCATTCTTTGAAGTTCAGATTTAAAAAATGAGTTCTTAGTTGAAAAATCTGAATCACTTCAAGATGGTACCCTGGGTTAGGTTATGCTTTTCCTGTTCCTCACCCTCCAACATAGTCCTGTTTCCTGTGCAGGTTCTGTTAGCAACGTTAATCTAAGCAGGAAGTTTGGGTGGCAAACCACTTTTACTGACAGAAACCAGCCCAGGCAGGGAGCCAGAAACAGTACAGGGAAAGGTGAAGGTGGGACCCAGGCCAGCGTGTCCAGCCTTGATCCAGGGGTCCTTTACTTTCTGGTTCTTTCCTTTGTCCCAGGTTCCTCTGAGAGGTCAGGGGGATCCCTTTTCTCCCTTCTTGAAGTCACAGCTCTGTCAAAGCCTAACAGACTAGGTGTACATAAGAAAAATCACCTTTACAAATGTTTGCATTTAATCCTTATACGTGAAGTAGAAACAACTCCCCCTGGGGGGACCCCTTCCCCCCATTTGTTTGTTTGTTTGCTTTTTCAGATTAGAAAGCTGAGGCTCAAAGCAATTCAAATTATTCAAGGTACGCAAGGTGCTATCCCTAGTGAATTGGAAAGCTGGGACTCAACTTCAGGCATTCTGATCCCTCTGCTAGAGCTTTTGCCCTACACCTCAGAGGTACCAGGGTACATTCTGGGACTGTGTTTTATTTATCTAGTTTTGTATCCCTGAGGCCTAGTACCATGCCTGGCATCTAGTGTGGATTTATTCAATGTCTGTTGAATGAAAAGACAGATTTATTGTCTAAAACTACCACCTGTGAGGAGAAAGATATCTCTGGAAAGTTGTGAGGGAGTTCTGATGCCTCATGAAGCTCAGGGAAGCCGAGTACGAAGCATTGAGGGAAGCACTGTAGCAGCCTTTGGGAATGCCCTATTTTCTCTTCTAGGTAGAAGCAGGAGTGTGAGAGACTGAAGGACACTCCTCAGAGTCAAGAATTCACTGAAGGAAGGCATTGTTTTCTCCTCTGTGGGTGTGCTGCTGTTTGTTTCCTGCTCTGTGCCTACCTTCTGTTTCATAGTCTCAGATATCGCTGAGGACAACGGGTCACTGTCAGGCCTTCACAGAGCTATTGGGGGCAGAGTATCACCCAATCCTGCTGCACCCCTATCACTGTGCTGCAGACCAAGTATCTTGTAATGAGACTAGAGGCCTGGTGCACGAATTTGTGCATGGGTGAGGTTCCTCAGGGTGGCCTGTGGAGATCAGGCTCCAGCGCACACCCCCAGACTCGCAGCCCCGCCTGGCATCCCACCTTGGCCTGGCTCTGCTCCCTCACCTGCTCCACCATCCTGCCTGCGGGTTGAATGATTGGGCCCCCCCCCCCAGCTCCCTCAGCGCCTGGGAGCTGGGTGGCACCCCCCCCCCACTGGTTGCTGTCTGCAGGGTCTGTGGAGTGATGGGCGGGGGATGGGTCCCCCCTCCCCCCCTCAAACCCACCTTGATTTGGTTCCGCCCACTCACCTGCTCCACCATCCCACCACTGCCCTGCTTTTGTTGGGGCCAGCAGTACTTCCACTGCTGCCTGCTGCCAGTGCCTTGTCACCGACGCCCATCACGTTTTGTGAGGTCCCCTGGTGGTCAGTGCACGTCATAGCGAGCGGTTGAACTCCTGGTGGAATTCCCGAGGGGACAATTTGCATATTAGGCTTTTATTATATAGCATAAATCCCCTCAAAGTCCTTTCTGGGGACTGCCAAGTTTCTGATCCTCAATTTTGTATGTGTGTATGTTGCAGGGAAGTTGGCCTCAAGAAAACTTAGGGAAGACAGAAAGGTAGTTCACAGGTGAAGGCAGATTAGCCTAAGGGTGAATGATTATTTAATAAATAACACCTAGAGCTGCAGCAAAGTAAGAAAAAGTGATCAGGACAGACAACAGAGCCTAGAGAAAGACTGCCATTTAAAAAAAATGGAAACATTTAAAATATTAAAAATATATTAAAAATAAATAAAAATCAGCAGAGTAAAATGAGGAAACCGGCATCATTTGCTACTCCAAAATATCATAATTGTTAAAAAGAACTGTTTGGGGAAAGAAAGAAAAAGAATGATGTAACTACTGGACCAATATTTTTTCTTTTTAATTTTAAGAGATTTATTTTTTTGTGTTTTAATATATTTTTATTGATTTCAGAGAGGAAGAGAGAGGGAGGGAGCGATAGAAACATCAATGATGAGAGAGAATCACTGATTGGCTGCCTCCTGCACAACCTATACTGGGGATCAAGCCCACAACCTGGGTATGTGCCCTGACTGGTTATCAAACCATAATCTCCTGGTTCAGTGGTCAACGCTCAATCACTGAGCCACACTGGCCGGGCTGGACCAATATTTTTTAATGATTGCTTTTCCTTACCTTAAAAAGATAAGTGGACAAAAGTAGATAAAGGGCTCCATACTGGACAATTTAACTAGTATTTTCTATATTGAATAGGGCCTGCCAGGAGCAGGAAATTCAACACCATTTGCAAAACTTTCTTGTCTTACTCTTAAGAGAATTGCTCTCCATGCCAGAGGCTGGCTGCCTGTGAAAGGATAAATAAAACACTAGCTATGCAACAGGTAGTATACATTTTGTATAACTTTATAACATTTAGTGAACCAAACAAAGGACAACTTTTACATCATCTCTTCCTTGTTGTCTGATACGTTCTCTTTCTTCTTTCACATCACGTATTTTATACCTTATGTTCCTTTTCTATCTTTGCCCTCCTCCTTGAAAAAAAGTCCCCTCTCCTTCATGTTTTAGCCACAAACTCTTTTCTCTCAAGTTTCCCATCCAGCTGCTTTCTGTCTCTCTCTGGATTCTGTCCACTGAGCCTCTTTACTGTGCAAGGAGGCCTCATCCAAGCAATTCTAATCTTAGCTCTATTTTCCATCTTGGTTGCAGGCTCTCATTTATGTTTTTCAGCACAGATTTCCAGCAAGAGGTTTGTGTCAAGTAAGAGTTTCAATAATGCTTAAAAGGTCAAACAAGTATTGAACAAAATTACGCAAGCTGTAAATCCCCTAAAAGCAGTCTCTTAATGTAATTTTATTTATTTCCCCAAACCCTGAACAAGGCCCCAAGTCTCTGAAGTAGGAGGATTAGCTCTTGAGCTCCCCTGCCGCCCGCTGCCGAGCTCCAGATGTCTGCGTCTAGCTCCAGCCCCCGGGCAAAGGGAGCTATTCCTAAAATTCCTTTGCCGCTCTGGAAAGAGGAGAAATCTGCTGCCGTGTCATGTGACTTCTCATATTTTACAAGTAATAAGACAATTCACAGAAAACATGCAGGAGAGCAGAAAGGAGAAATCTGTTCCTAGGGGCTTTCTGATTATTTAGACTCACTAGAACTCAGAACGTGCTATCTTCTGATTTGTGTGTGTGGCTGACGGCGGAGGAGAACGGAAGAGCGAGAAAATAGAGTTTAGTATCGATGTTGAAGGGTCGCCTCTCACCTCCCCCCCCCCAAAGATCTCCCGTGTGCACATGTCTCCAGTCTCCTTTGCTTTCTGCACCGCCTCAGGAGAGGTGTCCGCTTTTAATAACGCTAATCATAATGGACAATAAGTGGTAATTTATGGGTGACCAAGAACCTCTCAGAGCCTTCATTAAAACAACAGCGCAATTACCACCCCCGGGGGTACCCCGTTACAATGAGCAGACGCCTACGTGCCCTTGTCAATGCACCGGCACATCTTTTTAAAAGTCCCCTCACTGAACGTTTATTTCTTATTACAGAAAAATGTCAAAGTACACACGACTAGAAACCCTCTTGCACCTATCTATCGCCCACCTTTGACGACTCTTTGTGCATCCAAGTTTCACCTCTCCTCTCCATTGTTTCCCTCTTGGTAGGGGGAAACTTTAAAGCAAATACCCAAGTGATAGCATTTTACTTGTCAATAGCTCAATAAGCATCCTGAAAATTTTATACCAACTTGACTGGTTATCGCAAAATGGACCCGCACGACAAAATAAAAAAGAAACGTAGCGAACGGTCCCCTGGGTCCTGCAGCGGTGCGGGCTCAGAACCGAGCGTGGCCCCCCCACCCCCGGGGGCGGGCGGGGGAGGAGGACGGAAGCGCGGATCCCAGGCTCAGGTCCACGCATTCCTTCAGAGCGGGGGCCCCTCCGCCAGGCATGCGCATTGCAGATTCCAGCGTTGCTAAGGCCCCACGGAAGACTGAGGCGCAGAAGTCGGCGAGAGCCAATCAGAGGCCTCAAGGACGAATCAGGCAGCCAATCTACATTCGAGAGTGAGCCAGGTCCTCGGCATTCGGCCAGCATCCAATCAGAGAGCCGGCTACTTTGGGCGGATTTTTCAAAACAGAGGAAACAAAACAAATCAGGGATCTTTAAAAGGTGCAAAGTGGCAGAAAGGATCTCCTTCCGCGCCTCAGCCCTGTCTCTCCCTTTCTTCCCCCAACCGGGTCCATCGCAGAATGAAGCCGACGCCCACATTCCACCCTCCGCCCAGGGACCGAGAGGGAGCAGTGGCTCCTGACAGCCAGGGCGAGCCTCAGAGGCCCCCAGACCCGCTGGGGACAGCAGCTGGGAGGCGGGACTATTTTTCAAATCCTATTGAGAAGCGAAGAATCCCTCCGCGGAGAGTCACGTGTCCCGCCCCTTGGGGGCCTCGAAAGCCCAAACAAAAACAAGGGGCTTGCTCTGGGCTTCGCGTCGGCCGGGGCGGCTGTGCCCGTGGTGGTTCAGGGCGGGGGGGTGGGGTGGGCGCTGCGCCCCTGGAGGGTGGGCGCTCCGGGAGCAGAATGGAGCCGGGGCTGTAGGGCGGCGGCGACGGGGGGGAGGGGTCGGATGCGGGTCCCGGGCCTCCGCTGAGGCGGCGGGTCCTCGGAGGCAGGTCCGGACGCCCCGCCGCACCCAGTCCCCTACGGACCGCGACGCCCGGCCGGGGGAGGCGCGGCTCCGGCAAGGTGAGTGCTCCTGCCCGGGTTTCTTTGTTCGCCGTCGGGACTTGGGGGGGGGCGGGGCGCGGCGCCTCCGGGTGCCCAGCCCGCAGCCCCGGGAGCGACTCCGGTCCAGCTTCGGGCGAGTGGGCGCCGGATGGGGGCGGGGGATGCTGGTGGGACGCATGGAGAGCCCGGCAGGCTCGGGACAGTTCTTTGGTGCGCCTCTCCCCCCACCCCCGTTTTGTCACCCGGCTTCGCTGGGGCGGTGCTTCGTGAATTGACAGCCCGGGGCCCCGCACAGTTCGGAACCGGGCATCGGTGGTTGGACCGCTGTTGTCGGGGCGCGGGGTGGGCTGGGCTTTTGTCTCCCACTGGGGCTTGACCGTTCGGGTACCGGGAGCGGCGCCCCCGTTGCGGATGGGGAAGGCTGGGGCCGGCGTCCAGCTGGAGGGGCTCGGCGGCCGGGCCCCCGGGAGGGCGGGGCCCCGCAGTCTCCTCCCTCCGCTTCTTTGTTCAGGCGCGGGACTCGCTCGCCCTCCCCCGCTATTGTGCGAAGCTGGCCTCCCACCGGGTAGACAGCCCTGTCCCCCCGGCTGCGGGTGGGGAGGGCCCTCGGGACACCGCCGCCCGGGGACCTTTTCCTGGGGGTGAACCGGCCGGGAAGCGGGCCCGGCCTTGCTCATTCGGCGTCACCGCGCCCCGCCCCGCGCCACACCCCCCGGCGGGGTGGTCGGGTCGCGCTGGGGACGTGATCGCCCCTCCTCGGCTCTCGCCGGG
This sequence comes from Murina feae, assembly GCA_004026665.1. Classification (NCBI taxonomy): domain Eukaryota; kingdom Metazoa; phylum Chordata; class Mammalia; order Chiroptera; family Vespertilionidae; genus Murina; species Murina feae. Next base: position 23,357 of record PVJC01018721.1, on the reverse strand, counting down.
TGTGTGCTCGCTGGGGCGCCCCTCGCTGGAGGTACTGTCTGCCTTTCCCTCTCCCTCGCATTCCCCCCTCCACCTTCCCCTCCCCAAGGGTACTTGTAACTGTGTGCTGTCTTCGCTGCAGATGAAGGATTTGGGGGCAGAGTACTTGGCAGGTCGTGAAGGGGTCCAGCTCCTCAGATTGCTGAACCTCTACTTAGAACAGGAGCAGCGATTCCAACCTCGAGAAAAAGGGCTGAGCTTGATCGAGGCTACCTCGGAGGTAAGTCGCCGGAGAAGGTGCTCCGGCTGCCGATGGGGCGTGGAGCGGGTAACTTTCTGTTGTTGTTGCGTGGAATCCAGACTGAAGACTGACAGGTCTCTTAAGACCCACGTTGGGCTTCCTGGGGGTCGAAGATAAATCTTAACCTGGGTCAAGTTTTTGCTTCTTAGCAAGCACGAGCATGATGCTAGCTCTGGAGAAGTGTTTCTTCAGATGTGGCACTCCAGCCTCAGCTTCGGGGTGGGAGACTCCCCGGGCATTCGGCAGTTCACTGGTGGAAATACCCTTTGCCTTTGAAATACTTAGTGTAGGTTCTCAGGTAGTTAATAAACAGACAACAAAACGCCGTAAAACAGGCAAGTGACCGTCTGTGTCCATTACAGGGAATTCAATTATATTTGCTATGACCCTCTGGACGTGTGGCACCAGTTTGCTTCTATATTGAAATGACGAATTTTTTGAGATGTACATTTTAAAAAACAATGATGTTTACACTTTCTGTATCTGAAAAAGTGTATTGCTTTAGGTAACTATTACCCTCGAAAGTTATGGGAAAAAATTAACCTTATGTGATTTGAATCTGTGTGTATTATCCATTTAGTTCTAATAAAATAATAAACTTTGGCTCTTGGTTTTCATTGCAGAACGATAACACTTTGTGTCCAAGATTGAGAAATGCCAAAGTAGAAGACTTAAGGAGTTTAACCAACTTTTTTGGATCTTGCACTGAAACTTTTGTCCTGGCTGTCAATATTTTGGACAGATTCTTGGCTCTTATGAAGGTATTTAATAACTTTTTATAAGTACATCTTCAGTTTTCTATACCCAGTGCTTACTACAATGGCCAGCAATAGGAGGGTTTGATAAATGTGCTTATGTCACTATATATAAACACTTTCAGTGATTGGAACTTTGATCCTTAGTGTCAGATTAAGAGACTACAAAATTAAATGTATTGTATTTTAAGTTAGGTTTTACTGTACTTCTTACACGCCTTCCCTTTGAAGATGAAGACTACGGTTTTTTAGGTTGTCTCTATATACCAGTATGTATACAGTCCTTAATGTAAGGTTTTCATCTCCCATCATGTTTTCATTGAAGCCTAGATGTTTTTAATACTGAAACATAGTGGAAGTATAACAGTCTATTGAAGATTGCCCAACTGCCTCTCTTACAAGTCTGCTCGAAGCAGGGAGCCACAGTCTTACTAACAATTACCAGCAACTGTTAGAGCAATGTGGTGATTTTTCTGCCAATAGGATGCTGTCAGCTGCTGGGTCAGTTTTCAGGGCGCTGAAAAGAGAAGGGCAGCCATCTGCCCATGGCAGCTTTTACATATGCTTCACTGCACAGCTGATGTAATATTTCTCTTGGGCAAAGTTGCATTGATGTATGGGATGATTCTTAGAGATAAGAAGATAAGATTAAAAGATAAATAGATGTGTTATTTTTTTATCCAAAGAAGTAGTTTATTTTCTAGGAGTTGAAAGCTTTATGTTAATTTGGGGGGAGAATGTACTATTATGAATTTTATGAGTTTAAAAGACAAAGTATAGGCAGTGTTAGAAACTTGGCTTTTGAACTTGTATTTAATTATTTTTATCTGCATTTAAATAAGTAATTTAAATGCCCCCAAATGCCTTTTGTTTTAAAGGAAGGTTAAGACTGTTTAAATTGTGAAAATGATTAAATATAATTGAGGGTAAGGAAAAGTACAGGGGTGCAGCTTGTTTGTGTCCTGTCTTAAAAGTAGGGGCATTACTACAATATTCTTAAGTCTCTGCTTTGCTAACTCAAGTAATAATTGTTAGAAGAAGACTTTTATTTTTTGTTTTTCAGGTGAAACCTAAACATTTGTCTTGCATTGGAGTCTGTTGTTTTTTGCTGGCTGCTAGAATAGTTGAAGAAGAATGCAATATTCCATCCACTCATGATGTAATCCGGATTAGTCAATGCAAATGTACTGCCTCTGACATAAAACGGATGGAAAAAATAATTTCAGAAAAATTGCACTATGAATTGGAAGCTACTACTGCCTTAAACTTTTTGCACTTATACCATACTATAGTATTTTGTCAGACTTCAGAAAGGTCAGTGGGATTAAAAATTAAAATTTTATACTTTAGATTGCTATAGCTAACAGTAAAGAATTAAAATGCCAGTGAAGTTTATAGTTTTACTTCCTCTAAACTTTAATAGCAAGTCCTTAAAATTGTTTAAATCTTCGGAAGTTTAGTAAATAAATACTTGTTTTTTCTTTTCATTGTATAGGAAAGAAATACTGAATCTTGATAAACTAGAAGCTCAGCTGAAAGCTTGCAACTGCCGACTTACCTTTTCAAAAGCAAAAGTAAGTCAATTTCTTGCTTATATATGATTCACAGTTTCTATTTTGAATTAAAATGTTTATTTTACTTAACACTTTTTTTTTCTTGTAGCCATCTGTATTAGCTTTGTGCCTTCTCAATTTGGAAGTAGAAACTTTGAAATCCATTGAATTATTGGAAATTCTTTTGCTTGTTAAAAAACATTCCAAGGTAAATATATTCAGTTCTTATTCTTTAAAGCAAATTTTCTTCCTAATATTTATTTCACTTTGTGTTTTTTTCCCCTGTGGTTACTCAAACATTCAGTTATACTTTATGGGGCTCTTAACTTTTACACTCATTTTTAAAAATATTTCAAGTGTTGAAGTTCTCAAAATGCAACTTTGACCCAGACAGTATTAAACTGGAAGGGAATCCTGTCCTCAGTCTAGCTTCTTTCTGCATTCAGATGTCCCTTCTGTAGTATTTTTGCAAATCGGTAACACAATGGTCTGTTCTAAAATACACAGTACGAAGTAGACTTACTAAATATACTTATGGCATCCCCTTACATCTTTAGGGCTGTTCCATCCCATTGGTAGCATTTCCAAAATAACATTAGCTATGTTTTTCTTTTTAAACTCCGTAGGCCAGCCCAATACGTTTTTGGCAGTCATAAAGGTGTAAAACAACTAAAGGCAGTGTTCTTTTTCTTATACTTACAGTCTAGTTGGAGATATATAAAAATTAACATGTAGTGGTATGCTCTGTCATTTATTATGTGTCTGAGTGCTAGATAATACTGAACGTAGGGAGTACTTTGGCGTTTTGTTAGCAGAGGAGTAAGGTAAGCCAGGAGAAGCACTATGACTGGAAAGGTATAGACCAAAAGAATCTAATCTAATAAAAGAGTAATATGCAAATTAGCCATCACCCTGAGACACCTAAGCCATGCCCACCAGCCAAGCCACACCCACCAGCCAATCAGAGTGGCTGTATGCAAATTAACCCAGCCAAGATGTCAGCCAGAAGCCATGGAGCTAGAGCAAACAGTTGGCTTCTGTTGCACCTGTGATGGAGTTGAAACTGCCTGCCTAGGCCGGCTGGACCTCTGCTCAAGGCAACAGTGTTTCAATTATAGAAGCTACAGAGCTGAAGCAAACAGGAGGCTTCATTGTCTGACTAGGCCTCCGCTCAAGGCACAAAGTTTCAATTATAGAAGATAAATAACCCCCAGAAACCTGATTCCAGCCAGGCTTGCTGGGATGTTGGGTCAATGGGAGCTGTGGGCAGCCTGAAAACGGCCCTCAGCCCCTCACCCAGGATGGTCACACCCCCATGGGGTGAGGGTTCCCACTGGGGGGCTTGGCCAGCCTGCAAACAGCCATCAGCCCCTCACCCAGGCTAGCCAGGCACGCCAGCAGCTGGACATCCCCTGGGGGGTCCCAGACTGCGAGAGGGCACAGGCCAGGCTGAGGGACCTCCCCCACCCCCAAGTGCACAAATTTTTGTGCACCGGGCCCCTAGTCTTATTATAATAAGCAAAGGCTTATAATAGCCAGGAAGCTGGTGGACTGTAGAGGGGTTTGGGAATTACTTTAGTGTAGGCTTGTAGATAGAATGTCTAGGTGATAGCCACAAGAAGCTGTGAGAATATCTAACTTGAGTAGTTTTGGAAGTCAAGCATGGAATGAGGCAAGGAGCCATAAATGATCAATATTTGGAACAAATGATGAAGAGAATGTTGGTACCATTGAAGGAAATTTGAGAGAAGTTAACTTGTGATCAAAGAAGTATGATTTTTACTTTCCAGGTGGTAGATGTCTAGCAGGTATTCAGCAGTTTGGAATAAAAACTCAAGATAAATCATAGTTGGAGATCAAGAGTTGAAATTTCTCATGAAATAATAGTTAAAGCCTTAAGAAACTTGAAATTTTTTGCTTAGAGGTTGGTTGAAATTCTGTTGGTTGGGCTTTCAGTGTTGGCAGTTTCACCATTAGGAGCCAAATGAAGGAAGGTACACCAGACAGGTAAGAGCACTATCAGGTTGGGAAGAGGTTTTCAAGAAGAAGGTAGCCAAGAGTATTGAATTTTGATAAGAGGCCCATTATAATGGGAATTGAAGGAGGTCATTGGATACCTAGGAGATGATGTTAGTAGAATGAGAAGGGAGTGGTAGAAGCCAGAATGCAAGGAGGTTAAGATGTAGCTAGATTAGATGGAAATGGTGGCCAAGATGATATAAAATTGTCTCCTTTTTGTGCTAAAAGTATTTTGTTTTTAGCAGATAACTTCTAGCTTGTATTTTAGTCAGGAATATATTAGTTTTAATGTAAACCATTTATAATTTATCTGGAAATATCTTCAGTGAAAATTGATTCCTTGAATAAACTGGGGCACTCCCTGGTCGTGGAGAAACTACACCCTTTTGGGGAAATTCCTCTTCTGTCATACTTCTAACTTCTCCATTAGCATATATCTGGTATCTTAGTGTAAATGCATATTTTTAGCAAGCAAAAAATGCTTTGTTACAGAAACCTAAATTATTAACTTTCTTTGCATGTTAAAGAATATACCTGATAATTGATTTAGTAACAGACAAGTGTTTTTAGGTCAGTGTGTTTTCTTAATAGGCAAAACTTCCTATGTATTGAATCTTATGTAAATTTCCTATACCTTTGGTGCTCATCTCCTAAACCAGTGGTTACCCAGTTTTGCCTTCACACTAGTATCACCTGGAGAGCTTTAAGAAAGAATTTTGATTCCCAAGTTATACCCTACATCAATTAAATAAGAATATCTGGGGTGGGAGCCAGGCATCAGTATTTTTTTAACGAGTGCAGGGTCATTCCAAGGCACAGCAAGGCTTGGGAACCACTGTTTTAACCTCTTGATTAAAAATTTTTTTTTCAGGTTAATGACACTGAATTCATTTACTGGAGGGAGTTAGTTTCTAAATGCCTTGCTGAATATTCTTCTCCTGAATGTTGCAAACCAGATCTTAAGAAATTGGTTTGGATTGTTTCAAGGCGCACAGCCCAGAACCTCCACAACAGCTACTATAGTGTCCCTGAGCTGCCAACAATACCAGAGGGGGGTTGTTTTGATGAAAGTGAAAGGTAAGCAGATTCCCTAACTGATTAGACTTCCCAGACAAAATATACTCAAAATGCGACCCGGGAAAGTCCCTAGTCTAATAGCATCTTTTCTTCAGGTGTTAATTATTAAAATAGACTAATAATTTAGAAGTGTGCTTCCCCTCCCTCCTTATTTAATAGTTTATTTACTTTTAAAGAGAGAGGAAGAGAAAAAGAGAGTGGATCATCTATGGGCTGCCTCCTGCACACCCCCTACCGGGAATTGAGCCCACAACCTGAGCATGTTCCCTGACCAAGGATTAAACCAGCAACCTGTCAGTGCATGGGACAGTGCCCAACCGAGCCACACCAGCCAGGGCCCCTGTTTTTCTTACTAAAAACAAATCACCATGCTGTATATTATATTCCCAAGATTTATAACTGGAAGTTTGTACCTTTTGACCATTTTTACCCACCAAACCCCTCTTTCTGCCAACTACCAATCTGTTCTCTGTATTTGTGAATTTATGAGTTTAGGTTTTTTTTGTTTTTAGATTCGCTGTGTTAGGTTAAACAGTATGTTGTCTTTCCACTGACATTTCGCTCCTCCCCTTTAAAAAACTGGTTATTTCCCATCTCCTTTGCTCTTTGAAATATAGTTTAGTTTTTTTAAAAAGTGAAACAGTATTCTGGGCTTTTCATTGTTAGTATGAATTCCTAATATGGTCTGTGGGAAGAGGCTGTGGTTAAAATGCCTGGTGGGGGTTGGGAGGGGGGGGGAGGGAACCACCACCACAAAGGTAGCAGAATTCTGTAGATATTTTTACAGTTTTGTCAAACGCCATTGTCTTTTTAGATTGTTTATATGGTAGGGATAAAGGACCAGAAGTTCCATTTCATAGCTTATTGGTTTTTTTGTTGGATATTGAAAGTATTAGTGATGCAAGAAAGATGGCGAAATCATGCCATAGGAGATATGTTGTTCTTAACCTGCATTTATTGGATCTAACATACTTAAAATTGTAGAATTAATTAATGATAGAGTTATTAGTACAAGAATAATAGCTTGGAAAATAGTAATTGGTTGAAACCTGTTAAGAAAATCTGTATTTTCTAAGGAGATTATAATAGAGTTCAGTTTAGGAAGTCCTTATAAGTTAAATTTTCTCATTGTAAAACTTAAATTTTGAATATAAAAATTCTGAGACTAGAGATACTTGTTTAGCAGTTTTATTTTGTCTGTAAAACATTTAAGTATATGTAAAATAATGAACTTTGCTTTGTCTCTTCTTTTCTCTTTAGTGAGGACTCTTGTGAAGATATGAGTTGTGGAGAAGAGAGTCTCAGTAGCTCTCCTTCTAGTGACCAAGAGTGCACTTTCTTTTTCAACTTCAAAGTGGCACAGGCACTGTGCTTTCCATCTTAGAAATCTTACTGTTCTGTGTCAGAATTTAAAGTGTGTGTACAGGTTTCCAAGCAATAAATGGGGGAGTAGGTAGTTTTCTGGCCCAACCCCCATGTAGGCAGGAACTGCATAGACTGGAATATACCTACTTTCTATTTATTATTCAGATCAGATCTGGCCTATTTTCATATTTAATCCTAAGCCATCAAATGGGTTAGTGCCTCTTGAACAATTAACAATACTTTAGACATTGGCACTTTATTTTTCTTGTTGCTCTTTAGCTACTTGGGGGAGGAGGGAAGGTATTGATACCTTCAATTTTATTACTTTTCAAGGATTTTTGAAGATGAATAGTATAGGTAATTTTAAACTTTTTATAAAGCCTTCAGGTGTCTTTATTTAAACAGATTGGGAGTGGGCCAGTACTTCCTTAGCAGGGAAAATTGATAAACCTTTAATGGTTTATCTTAAATCGATCCCCTACCCCCATTATCAGAACAGAGAATACTAGTATACTCTTAAATGTCAAACACCTTCCTTTCTTTTTCTTTTTTTAAAATAATCACTTATCTGATGCAGACTGTATAAACTTGGGAATTATAATGTTGCCATATCTGTAAATTTTAGTATGTAATGTGTTAGTTGAGGTTTCTGCCAAAGCAGAAATAATCAACAGGCTATGGTTATTAGGTAATTGCATTCCTAATGCCTAAGTATTCTCAGACTGTAGTATTATTTTAATGTTATTAAGACAATTCATAATCTGATAGTTTTGCATGTACATGTGTTAAAGCAGTGCAGAAGGTTGATCAGAACTAGGTAACTGTGGAATTGGTAAATGTTGATCTAGTAGCACATTTTATCTCATTTTCATATATTAAAAAAAGTCTGCATGATTACATTTTACTTCCTTTGTAATTCACATTTAAAAAAATAATGGTATTAGTATATGAGTGCCAAGATTGAATATAAAGTTAAAAAAAAGAAAACTTAAGTGAGTGTAGTGTTACAGTTTTGAGCATATCTGTGTGGTGGTACAACCATAAGAATAGGGGACTTACAAACTCTGTACACATGAAATTCTGTACAGAGAATTTTTAAATTTTATAAATTGTATATGAAAATGTAAATCTTAAAAAATGTACATAAAAATACTGTATTTTTTTATCTTGTGTGTGATAGTCTAGTAATTGCATGTAAATATAATTTATTGTGTATTCTGTATTATAAATCAAACAGTGATGACTTACTTTTAATGGTAAGTCTACATCCATTGGATGTTTTCTGAAGTGGATCTTTCTGAAGTAATAATGAATTACAACTCAAAATAAAAATATTAATGAATTGTACTCCTTGTTTACAATCATATCTTATTTTTTTTGGTAAAAGAAAATCCTTGCTTTATTTCAGTGGGGAGGCTTGAAGTGAGGCTGGAGTGCCTTCAGGATAAGCCCTTTATCTGGTAACCAGAAGTCCTCTAGGTAATATTTCCTTATCACAGTTTGGCCCATAGCCTTGGGAGATACCCAGAGTGAATCTGTCATTTGAGAATTGACCTTTCTCTGGGATGGACTCATTAAACAAAATGCCTATTAACTTATAGTGAAAGGCAACAGGTATCAAGTAGACAAGAATATTCCGGTTGGCAGATTAGTACAATCTGAAGATAAACCAAATTCTAATCGGGTTTCTTGGTATGTCAGCATTTAGGGGTGGTGGTGGCTGTGACTGGACCCTGCCAGCGCCTGGCTCTGCACCTCTTTTTCTAAGCCTTGGGCTTGTGTTCAAGTGATAGTTTTTGTTTTTGCATAGGTTTCCCATTTTGAGTTTGATCTTACAGACTTTTGTTTTCTCTAGTTGATTAGAGATTCACATTGAATGTAGTTTTCATGTGATACCTCTTCTCCCTTAGAGATATGGGCATGTTTTCCTACTCTGCCAGGGGGGAGTCTCTGCTTACATATTTTGGTAAATAGTAAACAATGTATTCTGCTTTCAGATTTTTATTTTTTTTTTTAATTCTCACCTGGAGTTATTTTTCAATTGATTTTTAGAGAGAGTGGAAGAGAGCTGGAAAGACAGAAATAATGTGAGAGAAACATTGATTGCTTGCCTCTTGCATGCACCCTGACCAGGGTTCGGGCCGGGAGGAGCCTGCAACCAAGGTACATGCCCTTGACCAGAATTGAACCTGGGAACTTTGGTCTGCATGCTGACGCTCTATGCACTGAGCCAAACCAACTAGGGCTGTTTTCAGATTTTGGTTTGCTGAGATGTAAATGTTAAATGTGGCTTTCCAAGTTTTGAAATCTTTAGTTCCTCCAGGAACTACTACTTTTCGTACTAAATTCTCTTCCTGTGCAAATCTGTCCACACACAACTTCATCTGTTCTTTTTTTTTTTTTAATTTATCGTTACTATTCAGATTATTACAGTTGTTCCTCTTTTTTCCCCATAGCTCCCCTCCTCCCAGTTCCCACCCCACCTTCTGTCCTTGCCCCCCTACTGTCCTCATCCATAGGTGTACAATTATTGCCCATTCTCTTCACGCACCCCCAACACCCTTAACCCCTGAAAATTGTCCATCCACTCCATTTCTATGCCTCTGATTCTATTCTGTTCACCAATTTATTTTGTTCATCAGATTTTTTATTCACTTGATTCTTAGATTCACTTGTTGATAGATATATATTTGTTGTTCGTAATTTTTACTTTCCTTTTTCTTCTTCCTCATTCTCAAAGGATACCTTTCAGCATTTCATATAATACTGGTTGGGTGGTGATGAACTCTTTTAGCTTTTCCTTGTCTGTGAAGCTCTTTATCCGACCCTCAATTCTGAACGATAGCTTTGCTGGGTAAAGTAATTTTGGCTGTAGGTTCTTGCTATTCATCACTTTGAA
>PVJC01018721.1:0-13309 GCA_004026665.1 Murina feae | reverse complement strand
TGCTTTTAAGATTCTCTCCTTGTCTTTTGCTCTTGGCATTTTAATTATGATATGTCTTGGTGTGGTCCTCCTTTGGTTCCTTTTGTTTGGGGTTCTCTGCGCCTCCTGGACTTGGAAGTCTATTTCTTTCACCAGGTGGGGGAAGTTTTCTGTCATTATTTCTTCAAATGGGTTTTCAATATCTTGCTCTTTCTCTTCTTCTGGCACCCCTATAGTTCTGATGTTGGTGCGCTTGAAGTTGTCCCAGAGACTCCTTACACTATCTTCATACTTTTTGATCCTATTTCTTTTTTCTTCTTTTCTTTTTTCTTTTTGCTTTTCCGGCTGGGTGGGTTTTGTTTCTTCATATTTCATATCTTTGACTTGATTCTTGCGATCCTCTCGTCTGCTGTTGGATCTCTGTATATTATTCTTTATTTCAGTCAGTGTATGCTTAATTTCTAGTTGGTCCTTTATCATATCCTTGAGGGTCTCATTAGATTCATTGAGGATCTCACTAAATTTATTGGCGGTCTCACTAAATTTATCGGCAGTTTCTAGAAAATTCTTGAAAAACCTAATAACCGTGGTTTTGAACTCTATATCCTGTCGTTTTCTTTCCTCCATTTCTGTCATTTGTGACCTGTTTCTTTGTCTCCACATTTTGGCTGCTTCCCTTTCTGAGTTAGGTGATTACTGCGAGGAATTAACCTCTAAGCCACTTGTTTATGAGAGTCAGCTGTGTCTATAGTGGGAGAACTTCTGTGCTGGAGACACCCTTATGGGACAAGAGTTGTTTCAGTGGGGCTTTTGTGCTCACTGCATCTGCCCCGAGTGTGTTCCTTTAGATCTGAGTTTTGTTTAGTATGGTCCCTCTCTGGCCACTGGGTGAGGCTGGCTCTTGTATCTTTAAGGAGCTGTTGATTTAACCTTTGCCTTAGGCTACTCAGTCTTTTATATGCAAACGCAGCTTGGGAGGGGCGGGGCGTCGGGGAGTTTGCAGGGCAGGGCGGAGCAAATAGCTATGGCGCTTCTCAGCCCTGTGCTAAGAGACACAGGGTCTCTGTGTCCCACGGTAATTGCTGCAAGCAACGCTGAGAGAAACCCGCTTTGGATTTCCTCCCGGTGCCAGTCAGTCCCCCTTCTCCGGGTGTCTGGGTCCTCAGAAACTCGCTTGGAACTGGAGTTCAGAGCCAGTGGGAACTTGTGGCTCTCTCTGTTTTGGAAAAGAACCGCGTCCTCTGGCGCCAACCCTCTCCCCGAGCCCCGTGCGCGCGCCTCCGTACCTCTATACTTTGCTTCCGCCGCTCCTCCGAGTCTCAGATTCTTTCTAGTTGTAGGATTTTCACTCAGCCAGCCTTCCTGTGGTTGTGAGTGGTGTCCGTGTTTTCTTTTCGTGGATATTCTGAAATAGTTGTTCACGGCTGCATTTACGGTGTTTACCTTATGCCGCCATGTTGCTGTCTTTCATCTGTTCTTTCTGGTTTTTAGTACATGTTGTCTAGAGCTCTTTACTCTCAACCTGCTTTGTCACAACTGGCCATCCAACTTGGAGGTTCCTGATTACTCTCTGACCTGCTCTTCCTGTATAATCTATCTTGATGGAAATGTATTCTATCTACTCAAGTAGAAAACTTAGGTAATAGCCTAGTCTCCTCCACCTGTTTACTGGAGGTCACCATTAGTATGATTTCATTTATACTTTCTGGTATAACTGTACTCTGTCTCTTTTCTGCCACAGGTTTGATTCAGACCTGCATACTTTTATCAGCAGGGTTGCTACAACTTAGTGATCTCTCAGCCTCCAGGCTTGCTCCTGATTCCCTTGCTGCCTGGGTATCATTTAAAAATATGCAAATATATCTCTCTGAAAAATTGCTCAATAGGTACCTCAATCAGAGTAAAGTCTCTATGATGATATATAAGCCTTTTCCTAACCAGAACACTACACCTGTCTTTGGCCTTTCCCCCACCCCTCCTTTTCCCATTTCCTAGAGCTACAAAAATGTGTGCTAAGCGAAGTAACTGAAACCTATGTGGAAGATGGATTGGAGCAGGTAGAGATGAGTTGGAGGAAGACTGGTCAGGAGTTGTGCACAGATCTAAGAGGTGGTGAAGGACTGAACTAAGGCAGTGGCAACGGGCATGAGGAAGAGGGAGGAATAGAAAAGCACTGTCTGTTCTCGTGAGGCATTGGGAGTCTCAGACAAGTCTAGGAGCCTGGTGATGCCCTCCTCGGGCCATTCAACCAGCTGGCTTTCCCATGACTGTCAAGTAAAACTGCGATTTCAGTCTCCTGCACCATTTAGAGTAGAGAGGGAGCGAAGGCTAACATTTTGGTCTCATATTTCCTCCTGGACTTGCCCAGAGATTTGGCTTTTATGGTTTTGATTCTGTCATTTCCTGGGATGTGGTGTGCATACTTTGCTGCTTCTGCTCTTGTACATGCTGAAGTGTCATTCTGTGTAGGCCCTGGTGTCCACCAATTTGACTTTAAGAAAGTGAGTTTGGACAAATGATGTGTTTTGATCCCCTGTCACACTCAGAGTGAATACTCCGGTGAAATATAGAGCATTAGTTGCAGAATACTTCTCACATTTTAAACCATTTTCTTTATCTAGGATCTGACTTTTTTCTTCAATTCCTTTCATTTCAATATTGGGTTTAAAATAGGACGTTCCCACCCTGTCGGGTTTGGCTCAGTGGATAGAGCGTCGGCCTGCAGACTGAGGGGTCCCGGGTTCGATTCTGGTAAAGTTCGTCTACCTTGGTTGCAGGCACTTCCCCAGTGGGGAGTGTGCAGGCGGCAGCTGATCGATGTTCCTCTCTCGATGTTTCTGACTCTCTATCCCTCTCCCTTCCTCTCTGTAAAAAGTCAATAAAAATATTTAAAAAAAATAGGACGTTCTCCTCTGCCTTCCACATTCCCTTGTGCATATGCAAATTGTCAGCTTATTTAGGTAACCAACTTATATGATTCTTATATGGACAAAGACCATGTATTTTTTTAAAAATATATTTTATTGATTTTTTACAGAGAGGAAGAGAGAGGGATAGAGAGAAACATCGATGGGAGAGAAACATGGATCAGCTGCCTCCTGCACACCGCCTACTGGGAATGTGCCCACAACCCAGGTACATGCCCTTGGCCAGATCAAACCTGGGACCTTTCAGTCTGCAGGCCAACGCTCTATCCACGGAGCCAAACCAGTTAGGGCGATTATGTCTTTTCTTTAATTAAAATCTTTAATGGCTTCCCATTGCTCCTAGGCATCAAATTTAAACCCCGTACCATAGCTTACAAGACCCTGTTGATTTGGTCCCTGCTCCCTTCTCAGCCTCACTGGAAAGGCATTCACATACACTTTCCAGCCTAATTGTATTGTAGCTCCTCCCACTCTCCATGCTTTTGCTCACTGCTGGACTTCATGCACACTGTTTCGCCGGCCTGGAACATTTCTCCTGTCATTCCCATTAGGTAAAATTCTACTTACACTTTAGGAGTTACTACATTCAGTCATTGATTCCTTTTCATTTACCTAGCAGATATTTGAGTGCCTTTTCTGTGTCAGGCACCACACTAAGTGCTTAAAATATAAAACCAAACAAAGCACAGTGTCCCTGTCCTCATGCAACTTACATTCTGGTGGCAGAATCAAATAAATTTACAGGAAATAATAGAATTTTTTTAAATCCTCGCCCAAGGATATGTTCTTTCTTTGTTGTTTTTTTAAAAATATATTTTATTGCTTTTTTTTTTTACAGAGAGAAAGGGAGAGGGATAGAGAGTTAGAAACATCGATGAGAGAGAAAAACATCGATCAGCTGCCTCCTGCACACCTCCCACTGGGGATGTGCCTGCAACCAAGGTACATGCCCTTGACCGGAATCGAACCTGGGACCTTTTAGTCCGCAGGCCAACACTCTATCCACTGAGCCAAACCAGTCAGGGCAAATAATGTAATTCTTAAGGTTGTGATGATGTTTTCTTCCAAGAAATCTTCCTGGAACTCCCCAACTTTCCTCTTGTCAGTGCTGCATGTTTTCATATAACTCTATATTTTTCTAGCAGCTAATACCATGTCTGTCTGTCTCCCATGTCTGCTTACTTTACCTGTCTGCTCTGGGAAGGCAGGGGCTGTTTTGTCTTTCTTGTTCATTGTTGAATTCCCAGCTCCCAACATAGTATCTGGCCCAGACTCCTCCCGCAGTTACTGGTAGCAGGTAACTTCACTGACCACTTAATATGTTCCAGGCACCTCACATGAATTGTTTAATTCTCACCACAAGACAAGTACTACTATTAGTTCCATTTACATAGGAAGAAACTAAGAATTAGAGAAATACTTTAACACAGATCTGATAGCTAACTGGGCTATAATTCAAACCAAGCCTGTCTGCCAAACCCTACACTTAACCACAATGCTAAACTACTACCCGAACTTTGATGGTACTCATTAAACAGTTGTATAATGCATGAACAATAAAAGTTCTTATAAAGAATATTCTACTCATAATACCAGTAAAATAAACCACAGTGTTTTCCTGTTCAATTTTCAAGTGCTCTCACTCATAGAAAGAAAAAGTGGCTAAAATTTAGAATTAAATATCTTTACCCGGGAGTCAAATATGGTCATGAGCAAATTCTAGGTAGAGAAGATGAAGCCTCATCATAAGCTGGGGATTTTAATTTGCCCTGGGAATGTCTTCATACTCAGGCTGTGGGCCCTTCCCAACCCTTGTGTGTCTAATTCCTTTACACTTTGGTAATAGTTTATACACTATTATTATCTTGGGTCCCAGGTCCCATAGTCATTCAGTGTTAAGGAGGGTGGAACTTTGTAACAATAGAGGACTGTATTGTTGAACCCTTACTTGTCCTTTGCTTGTTTTACTGTTATCCAACATAGCAATCACCTGCCACTTAACTCCTTGACTACTCTGGGATTTTGCCAATAATTATTTCATATGTTTGCAGTTTACCCCTTGCCAAAACGCTGAGCTTCTCATGAGAAGAGACTGTGTCTTCTGCTTCCCCTACATCCTTAAATAAGCGTAGCATAATGCTGGGACATACGCCAGCATTTTTTTACACGTGTCACACCTGACTTCCTTTTCCATTCTTGATCTCAGCAATTCAGAGTTGGTAAAGGTGAACTTCCATGCATGCAAGGACGAATTCACCCTCTCCAGTATTAAGATTTCCAATCATTACTAGGGTGTTCAGTGGGACATAGCACACCACCACTCTTACATGGACCTTATTTGAGAGTATGATGTAGAGATCAGGAACACAGGCTCTCTAACTAGACTCAGGATTTGATCCTGGCTTGACCATTTACTATCTGACTTGACTGTTAACTAAAAAGTGTTTCTGCCTCAGTTTCTTCATTTATTTGAAGGGGTCAATAACATTAGCAACCTGTGCTGAATAGGGAAATGTGCTACCTAAATGTCTGACTACGGGGAATGTTGTTGGCACACAGCCTTCCACTGAAAGCCCCTTTAGAGATGCCCACCTAGGGAGCAGCCTGACCCAAGGTCATGCTCTGTCCAGGAGGGACCACATCTAGTGATCAATTAAGGTGGAAGGAGATCTAAAGGCTTGGTCACTTTGATATAACACAGGACCACCTAGATGGGTCATTTTGGTCTCAGAGCCCCCTATGGGGTTGCCTGAGGATGCTTCATGGTTCAATTCTCTCCCAACCTTGCTTCCTTCCCCTTTCTGGCATGGCTGTTGATCCTAAAGGCATTTCATAATGAGTATCCTGCACCCTAGCCTTTGTCTCAGAATTTGCTACCCGAAAAACATCAACTGCAGTACTGACTCGTGGGGTCACTCGTGGGGGTCACAGGACAATGATTTGCAACAGTGCCTGATTTATAACCAATAAATATTAGCTATAATCATTATTACCTCACTTTTGTCTATATCCTTTTACTTCCCTGCTGAGATAAAACTCAATTATTCATTCCACTATTAGTGAGCTACTGTGATATGCTGAGTTTTGATTGAAACACTGAGGATGCATAAAGGAATCAAAGCATAGGTCTTACACTGAGGAAAGGCAGACATATCAATTACCACGCAGTAGAAGAAGCACAATACTAGAACTATGTCCATGGCCCTGTGCTAGTGTCCTGACCTTGTTTCTGCATGGATTCTCTAATCTTCCAGAAGGAACTAGAAAACCATTTGGTGTGATTTCAGTCATTACAGGGAGGTCCTCTTCATAGTGCCCCTCACATCCCTGTCCCCCCTCATTCATTCTATCACCCCCATTTCTTTTAGCTAAAGATGTTGAATCTGGATAAAATGTAAATATCGCCAACAGTGTTTCAGAAACTATGGTTTGGGGCTGAGCACCCATTCACTATGAATGTAGTTTTGGGCAAGCACATGTGTTATTTTGGGTACTCCACAAAGCAGTTGGAGTCAGTGCAGTAGATTTATTGGGGGTGACACCTGTGAATGAGGAAGGGGGAGGAAGGAGGGTTGGGCAGGGAGAGCCTGGGACTGTGATGCAGATCTGACAAGACTCAGCCAATCTGAGACGTGGGAGCACAAGTTGCCTGTTAGAAGAACCCCATGTGGATGAAAATGGCGAGGCCCAGCTCCCCCAGGGCTCAGGCGTTGCCTGAGGATTACTCAGGAAGAGTGTGGCTTCAGCTGGAATACTGAGGTGGCTCTTGCAGGGCTGCAGCTGGAGGCTGACGGCTGCTGCCCTCGTGGCGAAATGGCAGGTTCTCTCTGGAGGAAGATGTGTGCGGGGATCCTTGTGGGGCACCTCCATAAGCCCTCTGAGAACTCATTTTTTAATCTGAAAAGGGAGATACTAAGAACTGCAAAAACTCTTGACAAGAACACTCCATTCAACCCCTTTGCACTAATGGACTTGACTAAACCTTTACGCGGCTTCTAGCAGCCTAAGGTGTTATCCCTGGGGCAACCCAGCCTCCTTCTGAGTTCCTGTCTTGAAAAGTTCAGGGCTGTCAACAGAATTTACTGTTTGTCCTAGCCAATACCTGACAGCCCTTTCCTAGAGCATTTATCAAAAAGAGCTTACAATTGTGAAACCTTTTCCTGTCCCTTACAGATGTACATGTAGTTTCTATAACTCAGGGTATCTTTCTTGAGGATCTGAAAGCCATTCCTTTGAAATATAATCATCAGGAAGGATAGGGCCTCTGTCTCTGAGTATCCGTGGGAAGATAGAATTCCAACTTCCATAATTGCCAGCTTGTAGACACAGCTGGCCTATCACATTGACACTCACTGACTCTCTCTATAATTTTTCATGGAGCCTTCACTTGCTTCCCCTCCCTTAGCTCTCATTTCATTCTCTTTATGTCCCTTTGAAACACCTAGTCATCTCTGCCCCAAATCTGAAAGGAGCTCAGCTCTTTCCTTTGGTCTTTGACAATTCTAAGACCTGCCTTTCCTACCTCCCAGGGCTAGGAGGACTGAACAAGTTAATGCAGAAAATAACTGCAAAGTTTTTTACAAATACAAGTGGTTGTCTGTGTGAAGACATTGCATATATTTTCCTGAGAGAGTGTTTTGGAAAATACATCAAAATATTTTTCTAGTCCTGGCTGGTTTGCTTAGTGGTTAGAGAGTTGGCCTGAGGACCCAAGGATCTTGGGTTCAATTTCCAGTCTAGGGCACATATGTTAGGTGTCTGGCCCCAGTTGGGGCTTGAATGGGAGGCAACAAGTCAATCTCAGGCTCTCTCTCTCTCTCTCTCTCTCTCTCTCTCTCTCTCTCTCTCTCCATCTTTCTCTCCTCTCTCTTCCTCTCCCCTTTCCCTTCTATGCTGTCTAAAAATTAACGCAAAAAATATCCTTACTCGAAGAACCAAGATGGCGGCATAAGGTATATACCTGAATGAACAGCCTCCCACAACCACATTAAAAAATACAACTATAAAGCTAAATGGCCATCCTCCAGAACCAAGGGAGTGGAAGTTTTACAACTAGAAGGCAAGAGAAAGAGTGCATTAAGACTGAGTAGAAGTTCTCGGCGCCAAAACAGAGAGGTATGGACGCATGCGAAATGGTGGTGGCGTGGGCAAAACAGTGGCAGTGGCTACACCTGGATCCGTGGCTTGGAAGGGGATTACAAGCTCTGGGGTCGCACCAAACTTGTTGCAGGCTGTCTGGCAATGGGGCGGAAGATAAGTGGCATTCTAAGCAGAGCTGTTCACAGCAATCACTGACGCGGAACTCTGAGACTTGGGGACTCAGGGACGTGCAGATGCCAGGGTGTGGAGACGCCAAAATGGGGAGAAGCTGCGGAGATGGCTGAGGGGCAGCCATCGCGAGTTGCTCTGCCCCGGTGATTCCCTGAATTTACAACCCCACCCAAGCTGTGCACCTGTCTGCCTGCAGCCTAACCTAACAGACTGCAGCTGGGACAGAGAACTCCAAAAGTTCCAAACCCCAAACAACGAAGAGAAAGGCCTGGAGGTCATCTCCTCCCAGTGATACCAACAGCAATCAAGACTTAACTACAACAAGACTGTGCACCCAGCCCTCAAAGGCATACACCAAGAGTGTCCACCCCAGGTGATTGGGGAGGCTGAATCACTGGGCCCTATAGGACACCTAGCACAGAAAACCATTCTATCAATGCAGGGAAGCAGTCAAAATGTGGAGACAAAGAAACAGATCACAAATGACAGAAATGGAAGAGAGCAAATGACCGGATGTAGAGTTCAAAACCATGGTTTTATGGCTTTTCAAGAAATTTCCAGAAACTGCTGATAAACTTAGTGAGACCCTCAATAAATCTAGTGACACCCTCAAGGATATGAAAAAGAACCAACTAGAAATTAAGCATACTCTGACTGAAATAAAGAATATTATACAGGGATCCAACAGTAGACTAGAGGGTCGCAAGAATCAAGTCAAAGATATGAAATACGAAGAAACACCCAACCGGAAAAGCAAAAAGCAAAAATAATCCAAAAATATGAAGATAGTGTAAGGAGCCTCTGGGACAACTTCAAGCATACCAACATCAGAATTATAGGGGTGCCAGAAGAAGAGAGAGAGCAAGATACTGAAAGCCTATTTGAAGAAATAATGACAGAAAACTTCCCCTACTTAGTGAAAGAAGTGGACTTACAAGTCCAGGAAGCACAGAGAATCCCAAACAAAAGGAATCCAAAGAGGACCACACCAAGACACATCATAATTAAAATGCCAAGGGCAAAAGACAAAGAGAGAATATTAAAAGCAGCAAGAGCAAAGCAGTCAGTTACCTACAAGGGGGAACCCATACGACTGTCAGCTGATTTCTCAACAGAAACCATGCAGGTCAGAAGGGAGTGGCAAGAAATATTCAAAGTGATGAATAGCAAGAACCTACAACCAAGAATACTCTACCCAGCAAAGCTTTCATGTAAAATTGATGGTCAGATAAAGAGCTTCACAGACAAGAAAAAGCTAAAGGAGTTCATCACCACCAAACTAGGATTATTTAGAATGCTGAAAGGCATTCTTTAAGAAGAGGAAGAAGAAGAAAAAGGTAAAAATAAAAATTACCAACAACAAAGTGACAACAAATACATATCTATCAACCAGTGAATATAACAATTAAGTCAATAGAAATATCTGATGAACAGAATAAACTGGTGAATAGAATAGAAGTAAGGGCATAGAAAGGGAATGGACTGACAATTCTCAGGGGGACGGGGGTGTGAGGGGTACAGGAAGAGATTGGACAAAAATCTTACACCTGTGGATGAAGACAGTGATGGGGGTAAGGGCACGGGGTGTGTGTGTGGGGGGGAACCAGGTAGAGGGGAGCTATGGGGGTTAGAAAAAGGAACATCTGTAATAATCTGAACAATAAAGATTTATTTAAAAAAATATCCTTACTCTGTGAGCGAGGATTAAAAAATTTTTTTGTTAATATATCTTTCCTCTAAAAATTTAAACAATATAGAGAAAGTAGATGAGGCCTACAATGCTACCCCTCAGAGATACTACTGTCAACAAAAGGATATTTATCATTTCATTCTCTTGATGCAAGTATAAACACATGTTTTTTACATAAGTGCGATCCTAATCTATGTACTCTTCTATAATCTACTTTCCTCATTTAACAATATATGGGGCATATGTCAGTGTCAATCGATATTATTTTAATGGCTACACAGATTGTTTCATTGTATGCTTATGTGATAATTTATTTAAGATCCCTTTCTAATGGATGCTTACATTGCTTCCACTTGTTCAGTATTTTTAATCAAAGCAGCAGAAATTCTTGTACATACACTTCTGCTTACCCATGCAATAATTTCTTTAGGATACATTTCTAGAAGTGAAATTCCTGGGTCTATTCTAAGGGAATAGACATTTAAAATTTATATTTGTTGACCTGTCCTCCTCAAAGGTTATACGGATTTGCTCTCCCATCAGTAATGCATGTCAGTGGGTTTTCTTATTTCTAAACCAGAGGACTTTGCTGGGGATGGGGGAGAAGGGCTCAGAAAAAGTGAATGAGATCATTAGATTCCTAAAGGGTTTGGAGAAAGGTGTCATTAAAGGGGGTGGGGGAAGCATAGACCCCGAAAGCTGGACTCAGAAAGTAACCTGCTGTCTGCCTTCTGTTTGGTCCCAGGTCCCAGCTTGCACACCTCCTAAGCCACCAAAGCGCTGGCACTCCTTTTCATAGGATGTGGCAGGGCAAGCAACAGCAGCAGCATCTGTGGGCCTGGGCAAGCAAAAGCCTTTCTGCGCAGCCTTGGAGAAAGCCCTGCCTGCAGCTACGCCTGCCTGGCCCAAGCTCTTGTCTCATCTTGCACATTAAAGAGAAGCAAAGCTGACGTGTCCATGAAGGAAGAGTGTTCAAAGGCTGGATCAGCTGCCAACCCTCAGAAGTGGTGCTGTGCCTGAACTGGGGGCCTGGCTTCAGGAGCAGACATTGGTCTTGGTTGCTCTAGGGAAGCCTTTAATGCTCTTTCTGGGTGGGGCATTGGGGAGGAGGATAACAGGGAGCCACATTTTACCGGCCTCTGTTCCTATGTTGCACCAGCTGCCAAGACTCTTCCCTTTCCCCCCTCTCTCTTTTTTTTCCCTATTAATTTTTCTTAAATTGAAAATATTTGAATATATAAGTTTTATCCTAAATTTAAAATCCTAATTGAAAGCTCATCTGTTATGTATTCATTCTAATGCCACAAATGTCTTCGTGATATACATTCCCTGTCAGCTGTTGTCACAGGGGTTTCTATTTTTCACATAGATCTAGAGAGCGAGTCCCCTTTCCCTTTGCATCTTTCACTAAGCAGCTTTAGAGCACAGTAGCGCAGCTGCTGGACAGCTGTCGCCTGGACTTAGGGCAGGAGCCCTGTCTGAAGTGCAGTGATGTAGCTCCTTTATGTAGTTTCCAGGGCTCTGAGTTCCAGAATAGACAGGGCTGCTCAAGCAAGAAGGGAAGGGGTCCTATAAGAGGTGCTCTCCTTTGTGTGGGGAGTGAAGAGAACTGTGTGTTTGCTTTCGCAGGCCCAGGCCCAGGCCCAGCAGATTCTCAGGACTGATTTCTCTCCCTTTCTCCATGTTATCGGAAGAACATGAAAAAATATGGCATTGAGAGAAATAGGTCTAATTACACATTTCCTCAACTTATTAGTACCCACTACTCCTGGTGTGTTTAAATCAGTGAGATTTTCCACTCTTGAAGGGCAAGTTACCTAACATAGCCAAGCCACGCAGTTGTGCTCAATAAATATTTGTGATTTTATCAGCTTGAAGAAGCTAGAGAGGTCCCTGAGATGCTAAAGAGGGAAGCTGGCTGGACATTAGGGCAGAGCTCATGGTGACAACACTCTTATGGGGTCACAAGAGTTTAAGGTTAGAACCTCATCTCTGCAGGCTGAGAGCTAGAATCTAACATAGGGAGTAGAACAGTTTTTTAGTGAAAGGAAGTGTGTGTGTGTGTGTGTGTGTGGGGGGGGTACCAACTAGTTAATTTATACGAGAGGATTTCCCTTCCTTGGATCTAGAATGTTAATGTCTGCCATCAAAAATGCTAACATTATACCCTTCCTGCTAGCGGAATAGAGGAGGAGCTAATCCTACCAGCGAGCCCATGCTTGCAATGGACTGAGAACAAACAGTGGGCTTAGCTCTATGCATGAGGAATCCAGACCTGATGAAATACAATGCACCAAACAGCTTTCTCCAGTTACTCTGATGGGACTTAAAAAATTTTTTTTTTGATTTTTTTTCTTTTTTTTTTAGAGAGGAAGGGAGAGGAGAGGGAAAGAGAGAGAGAAACATCTCTCTGTGAGAGATGAGAGGGAAACAGTGACCAGCTGCCTCCTGCACACCCACTACTGGGGATTGAGCCCACAACCCGGCATGTGCCCTGACCTGGGAATAGAACTGGTGACCTCCAGGTTCGTGGATCGATGCTCAATCACTGAGCCACAGTGGGACAGGACTTGGTTTGTTTTTTATTTGTTTTTTTACTCTGTAGTCATTTATTTCCATTGCTACTACAGAGAGTTAATATCTTACATTTTGCTAAGCAATCATTTCAAAACCTACTCTGCCATTCCACATTCCAAAAGAGTTTTCATATTAAGTCTTGGGAATTTGGTAGTATTATGTTTCCAGTAGACTTTAGAGTATATTTGTAGAATTGTAATTTTAAAGATAGTTCAGAATTTTCATATACATGAGCTTTTTTAGAAAAAAAAAAAAGGAAAATACTAAATGTAGAAACAAAGATAGACATGCACATTGGTTTTCTTCTCCTACCAATAGCGAAGACAGAAAAAACAAAGGGTTCAGGAAGAGGGAACACTCAAACACTGAAGAAAAATCCCATGGAGGGAGAAGCAAGAGAGAAAGAAAGGAAGCTGCAGAGGACAGCAGATGATGTAAAGGGGGTGCAGTGGGGATTAAAATATGGAAGGGAGAAGAATTAGCTGTGGAAGCCAGTGAGACCAAGCAAATTCAGTGTGGGACAGCTGTTGGAAAAAGCTTGGACAGGGAGTGAGGAATCTTGGGTTTTAATCCCCTATCTGTCAAAGCTGTCCAACCTAAGCAAGTTACCTTACTGCTCTGGAGCTAACTTTCCTCTCTACATGGTGAGGGGGTGAGCTAAGTGACTTTCTGAGGTCCACTGTAGCTTTGCCAGTCTCATTCCAAAACTTAGAAGAGAATGCTAATGCAACTCAAGACTCGTGCCTTCTGGGAAAATGTTTCTTAAATCCTTGACTAGGGGACTGTCATCATTTCTAGTGGTAATCTTTTTTAATATATATATATATATATATATATATATATATATATATATATATATATATAT
>PVJC01018720.1:0-31068 GCA_004026665.1 Murina feae | reverse complement strand
GTCTGGGGGCTGGGCAGACAAGGGACCTTCAAGATTCCACCCACTGAGCCAAACAAACAGCCCAAGGCCAAACTGCTGCTGTGATAAAACCTGCGCAGTAAAAACACCCTCCTTAATGACCATCTGGAATTTCTCAGGATGGCCAAGATGCAGTTGTACAAACTCCCCTCTTGAACTCAAATCAACTCTCCCCCCACCATCATCTACCACAGACAAACCTGATTGGCCCAACAGCAGCATAAAGAAGCTTTACCAGGTTTGTGTGTCGGTGACTTCCCTGGCCCGTTTCCCCCGGACCAGAGAACCTCACCCGAGAGCAATCAATAAACGCGATCTTTCGCTTTTACCCTGCTTGTCTTGGTCAACTTATTGGTTTGGGTCGGATTAAATCTTTCATTAAGGTGACCAGACGTCCCGCTTTTGGCGGGACAGTCCTGATATTTAACAGTTTGTCCCGCGTCCTGCTGCGTTTTAAAAAAATCCCGATTACTGTTTGTAATATTTTAAGTAATAATAAAAAAAAAAAAGAAAAAAAAGAACCCTCCCCCCTCCCCACTCTTCCCCCCCCTCCCGTCAATGGTGTACCACTTTAAATCTGGTCACCTTAAGGATATCCATCTCATGGGCTAACTTCACTTCTGGTTCCACCTCACTCCCTAAGCTTACTTCCCCTTTGACCCAGTGTCCTTAGCCATTCATTCTGTCCTATTGAGTGTACACACAAGCTGTCACAAATCCTTTTAGAAGAAAGGCTTCATAGATAAACAAATAAAATGCAAATGGTAGTGGCTAATATGAGGAATTAGGCCGAGCGCAAAAAACACTGGGCTTCGCAGAGCAGACGGTACTGATTCTCATGATGCAAAGCTGACAGGCTTTGATGCAAAGCCACCTTTTCGGGATGCACCCTTTTGTAAGGTCTGGGGGCTAGACAGACAAGGGACCTTCAAGATTCCACCCGCTGAGCCAAACACACAGCCCAAGGTCAAACTGCAGCCCTGATAAAACTGGCGCAATAAAAACACCCTCCTTAATGGCCATCTGGAATTTCTCAGGATGGCCACGGTGCAGTTGTACAAACATCCCCCCCTCCCCTCAACAATCTACCGCGGACAAACCTGATTGGCCCAACAGCAGCATAAAGAAGCTTTACCAGGTTTGTGTGTCTGTGACTTCCCCGGCCCCTTTCCCCCAGACCTAGGAACCTCACCCGAGGGCAATCAATAAACGCGATCTTTCGCTTTTACCCTGCTTGTCTTGGTCAACTTACTGGTTTGGGGTCGGATGAAATCTTTCACCTTCCCCCCCACCCCACTCGTGCAGAAAAAGTACGCATGCCCAAATCCCCTCCCCAGAGCGTGCCCTCAGCTTCTCCCTGAAACTGTCTTCTGACCTCCCCACACAGTTCCAGCTAAGCCGACTTACCCACCCCACTCAGGACACAACTCCCTTGGCTGGTTTACAAGCTCCACTCTGTACTCTAGGAGTGACTTCGCTGCTGGGTTGGAGTGCAACGGCACTCAGCTGTGCTAATTAATTAATTTTATTTGTTTACACTGATGTCCTCACGGTCTTCCCACACTCAAATGTCCACCCTTCCCCTTCCATGTGCTGCACGGCTTAGGGAGAACGGGGTGCTGGCAGAGAGCATCTAGATCACATCAGCTCTTTAAATGTCAGGCTAATGTATGTTTCTAGTCCTTCCCTGAGGGCTAAGATCGGACTGCTGATAACTCCATCCCTTCTTATCCACTTGGCTTTCACACCGCAGTCGTTCACAGATGAGCTGTTTCCAATGCCTTCCCATCTCACATGGCAGATAAAAGTGGAAGAGATCAGGATCAGTCAAGCAGCCAAGAAGTCATGAGCTGTAGGCGTGTGACCCACTGTTTGGGTGTTCAAGATTATGGTGACGTGTGCCGAGTGAGCACAGCCATGGGTGAACCTGAGAGAGAGCAGTGAAAGATTTAGAAAAGACAGACAAGAGGATAAAGCTGGGCGCTAGGTGGGATGCTGCCCTCTCTGAGGGACAGACGGTGCCACAGCCTGTAAGTCAAGTCTTTATTTTATAGCCATAGTCCACGAGGCAAAGTAAGGGCGTGGTTACAACATTCTCTCGGGTTTTGAATCTACTCAATTACAGGCACCTGATAAGCTTTGTTTACTTACTGCACCTCCCGCAGCCTGTATCACTCAGCCACCGGGGGCTACAGGTTGGGATCCTAAGGTCAAGCTTACTACTATAGCCTTTGGCTGTAATTGTGCTGGGACTTGCACGTGGCTTTGCCACGAGACTCTCGTTAGACCCAGACTTGAACCTTCCCAAACGCTGTAGCCACTCTCCACAGCAATGCTGCCTGGAGTTTATTTCACACATCCACCCTGCTGCCCCCGGCTCTGATCCAGCCTATAGAAGGGAGGCAGAAGTTTTTAAAAATGATAAACAATGAGGTCAGAGCTCAGAACATTCCATCCCTCCTGGGTCCAGCCAAGAAAACACAGTCTTAGTGGTTGCAGAAGCCCTCTGGGTTCCTGTGAATCAAGGAATCATGGCTGGATAGGCCAGGCTATGACTCACAAATTGGGAGATCCATTTAAGAGTAATGGCTTAGAACTGAGGAATCTCAACACTGGTCCCAGATTGTCGTCTCTCCTCGGTTCTAATTTCTAGCACTTAATACAGTGCCTGGCACTTAGTAAATGGTCAATAACCCCCTTTCCTATTAGGCTTTAAATGTCAGCACCTAATGCAGTGCCTACCACATGAATTCCAGAACCCATCATAGCCCCTGGCATATACTAGGTAGTGCATAAATGTTGGTTGAATAATTGAATTTATAAACAAATAACAGGATGGACAGTACATGGACAAAAGAAAGAAAGGAAGGGAGGAAGAATAGATGGATGGGTATTGTTAAACCTTTGCTGAAAATCAACCCTTATTCTAATTGTCGTAAAGTTCACCACCTGATTGAGCCAAATCTGTCATGTTGTAACTTGCCCTTGGCAGTTCTAGCTACCTCCTCTATGTCTTCAAGCATCCACTGGGGACTTGGAAGGTATACCCTGCGGATAAGCGGGGGACTATAGTATATATCTCCTAGTGATTCTGCTTCTCTAGTTGACCTCTGAGCTGTGAATGATTTAGGTAGTCTGCCATCCCCCGGGAGCACAGCCCTTGGCCTCTCTCCCACCCTCTGTGTTGCAGAACATGCCAGATGGTAGCCAATTCTCTGGGCTCCACTTCCACACATACTGCCACTCGACTTGCAAGCTCCTTCTGACAGTCTATGTTGTACGCAGGCGGAAGGCTGGGCAGGCAGCCCTGCTCTCAGCTATGGAGTGAGCTGATAGGCTGTGATATCAGACAAACAGCTCAGTAGGTTTGGCTATTTTCTCATGAGAGGAAAAGTTGGACAATAAGTCACTGGAGAACTTCACCAGCCACGATGAGTAGCGGTCTTTGACCACCTAATAAATCTCAAGGCAGGAGAGTAAAGCGCACTCACTTAGACGGACACAGAAGTATCTCACCACGTGGATGTCAGGACAGACTTCTAGGCAACGCTGGGCTCCCCCAGAATGCCTTAGAGTACACATGGGATAAAGACACCTTTTCTCTGGGCTCATACCCAGCAGGTGGGGTTTTGCATGCTTTCTATCAGAGAGGTTGCAAGTTGGCAGCCTGTGGGCTGAAGTTGGCCTCCTAGCATGTTTTGTTTGGCCTTAACAGCGTTTAAAAATTTTTTTTTTTGAATTTATTGCCAACTTTCACAAATTGGGGGTTTCACATATTTAAAAAATCCCTGAATTTCCCATCTTTCTTGATAAATCAGATTTGGGAAGTACAGACCTATTCTCCTGCATGGCAAAAGCTGGCCATAGCTGGGTAGCAGCTGCTCTTGCTGGACAGGGAAAAAACCCCTGCAGCTCAGGAAGCCCCGCCCATCCTGCTGCTCTCACTTATGTTACCTGCCTGGCTCCTAGAGGCATCTGCGTGTACAAGCCTGGTCATCCCAGCTGTAGCAGATGCTATATACCTTCCCACTGTAGTAGAAACCCAGGCTGGACTTCAACAGCCAGTATATATACTTCTTTGCCTGAAGACTTTCTTTGGCAGCCAGTCCCTCTGCTTCTCAGCCAGCCACGAGTGCCCCTTCAACTGCTGGGAATTGGTGCATAATTATTCCAGCTGCCCTGCCCCCTTGGTTGGGGTCACTATGAGGCATATGCTCTACCATGGTCCCAGAGGTCCCCAATGATAACAAGCTCTAGTTACCACAGTGGAAGTTGACATGGCCTTTAAAGGCTGCCTTGCCCTCCCTATCTCTTCCCCTGTCCCTTTCTATTCACCACCTAAATGAACTATTTGTACAGTTTATTGTACAAAAACAATTCTTATACAATTGGTGTGAACACTGAATTAGGGAACACTGAACCATTGTTCCCAGGGGAAATAGATTAGGATCCTGTCTTATAGTCACAACATTTCATCAGCCAATCAATACATAACCTTGTTTATGTGTTTATGCTCAAAGACCCTTATTTAATACTAGGGGCCTGGTGCACAAAAATTTGTGCACTCTGGGGGTGGGGGTCCCTCAGCCCAGCTTGTGCCCTCTTGCAGTCTGGGACACCTTGGAGGGGGAGGGGATGTCCACCTGCTGGCGTGCCTGGCCAGCCTGGGTGAGGGGCTGAGGGCCATTTTCAGGCTGCCCACAGCCCCTTCAGGGTTCGTGCACTGGGGGTGGGAGGGCTGGTGAGTGCAGGCCTGGATGTTTCCCACCGGAGGGCCCATGATCGCACACACCTGGGGGGCCCCCACCGCTGAGGGGACACACCTGACACAGAGCTGGGTGGAGAGCCAGGGGCGGACATTGGTGCAGGATCCCTCAGTGGGGCCCTGCTGCTGAGCAAACACACCCGGGGTGGAGCCGGGCAGCGAACTGTCTTCGGATTCTCCGAACTGTGTAGCAGATGCTCCCGCACGCCCTCTGGAGGTCCCCGGGGGGTGGATGAAGGTAGCAGACCCTGGACGGGTGCTCTTGCTTGCCCCCAAGGAGGCCCCCGGGGCAGAGCCAGGCAGCAGCCCCAGGACGGCTGTTCCTGCACACCCTGCAGAGGCCCCCGCACTCCCGCATGCCCCAGGGAGGCCCCTAGGGTGCGGAGCCAGGCAGTGGACCCGGGACAGGCGCTCCTGGATGTCCCGAGGAGGCCCCAGGCCGGAAACCCCCACACTGAGCTGACACACCTGGCACAGCTGTGCCGGCCGAGGAGGCTCCCAGTTCAGAGCTGCCCTGCCAGTCTCCCTCTTGGCTGGGTTAATTTGCATATAGCCGCTCTGATTGGCTGGTGGGCATGGCCGTGAGCAGAGGCTCAGCCAGCCTAGGCAGGCAGTTGCAACAGAAGCCTCTGGTTTGCTCTAGCTCCATGGCTGCCGGCCTCCATCTTGGCTAGGCTAATTTGCATACCCCCGCTCTGGTTGGCTGGGAGGCATAGCTTGGCTGGTGGGCGTGGCTTAGGTGTCTCGGGTAATGGTCAATTTGCATATTACTCTTTTATTATATTAGATATATTGTGGATTCATTAACATTGAACTTATAGCTAACAGCACTATGAGTCATGCCTGAATGAAGCTCATCTAACACATGTGCAGTTGATCCTGAACAATGTGGGGATGGGGTGCCAACCACCTGCCCAGTGGAAAATTCTCAGCCCTCCTCATACTCGGATTCCCAGTTGCAGATATAAAATACAGTTGGTCTTTGAACAACATGAGTTTGAACGGTGTGGGTGCACTTACATGTTAAGTACAGGTTATTATTTAAATCCATACATAAGTGGACCCACGTGGTTTCAACCTGTGCTGGTCAACCGTATTTTCTCCATAAGGCACATCACAGCCTTCTTGCTCTTGGGAACCCTAGATAGCACTCAGCAATGCACTTGATGGCCATTTTAAACAGTAAAATCACCAACACAAAACACAAAAATGCCAGAAGCATGCACTAAATAGAAGGCAAAAAGGACCTTTTGTTTACAACATAAGAACTTAATAAGGAAGCAGAGTGTTGCCTTGTTGGACCTCAGCTGGGAATGTGCACATCTGGTAACTCAAATTCTTTGTCACTCTGTGCATGTCCAAAAGTGACTGTGAAAGTGACACAAATATTGATTTTGAGGTTACAAATAATTGTAGCAAGTAGACAAACTCACAAATACAGAACTCAGGAGGATCAACAATATCCCAGAGTCTGCTTCTGGGGAACCCCAAATGAAGAGAACATTATAGAAGTGCTTTCCTCCTCAAGTAATTGAGCAACAACTGAAAACCCAAGAAGAAATATAAAACAACAGTTTTCAGGAACTGGCCATCAGGTAGCGTGGAAGAGGGGAATCTAACAAGGGGAGTCCTCTGATTTCCCTAGCGCATGGCCTGGAGATGTTTCCAGGCTGCAGTGCAGGAAGGAGACCCCCAGATGGAGTAGCCCTGAGTTGAGGAGACAGAGTTGGGAGACTGGGGAGGACATGGTGGCTGGAATTTGCAAGGCAGAGTACTGGAGAGCTGAGACCTGTGCGTAGAGCGAGCTCCAGAGATTTGCAAGGATCTCTCCTAGCCTTCATATGAGTTCTGATCAGAGCGTGCATGTGAGTAAACAGCCCAAGGCTAGTGAAATAACTACCTAAAGGAGTGAAGGGAAGAATCAGAGTTCACACAAGGATGGGAATAGTGTTCCCACCAGCCAGAGTAGAAAACCTCATGGGAAATCAAGCAACGTCCTCAGGAGATTCTTGCCTCAGTAGGAGGGAAAAGTTGGTCCTCAACTAAAAACTGCTCAAAAGATCAAGCTGTTCTACCAGGTTTTGCTCAGTGGATAGAGCATGGGCCTGTGGACTGAAGGGTCAGGGTCTAGTTCTGGTCAAGGGCACATACTTGAGTTGCAGACTCCTGGCCCTGGTTGGTGTGCATGAGGTAGGCAACCAATCAATGTGTCTCTCCCACATCGATGTTTCTCTCTGTGTGTCCCCCTTCTCTCTTCCACTCTCCCTAAATATCAATGGAGAAATAGCATCAGGTGAAGATTTTAAAAAATAATAAAGAAATAAATAAACCTGTGTCCAAGTAAGTAAATTATCTTCCAGGAAAAAAAAAAAAAGCTAAACAATATTTATAGAAATACAAAAATATCCAATATCCAACAGAAGAAAATTTATAACATTTGGCACCAAATTAAAAATTAGGAGGCTTACAAAGAAACTGTAAAAAATGACCCATAATGAGGAAAAAATTAATAGAAACAGATCAAGAAATGACACTGATGATAGTATTAGCAGACAAGGATGTTGAAACTATTGTTACAACTATAAACCTTCTGCTTGAGAAAGCAGGGAAAAGATTGAACATTTTAAGAAGAGTCATAGAAGATATAAAAAAAGGCCCCAAAAGAACTTCCAGAGATAAAAATAGAGTGTATGAGATGAAAAATGAAAAATGCATGGGATGGGAAGAATAGCAGATTAGATACTACAGAAGAATAGATTCGTTAACTTGACGGTATAAGCAACAGAAACTGGGAGTCGAAAATGGAATTCAGTGAAGAAAAGAGTAAGCTAAGTGAGAGGCTTTGTTAGAGTGTGGCTTCTCCTTACAGGTCCTTTAGGTCTGCCCCTGGAGCCTGACTGGTATATGGGACCGCCTGGGAATTTCCTTCCCTTTAGGGCAGCTTTAAACTGCCATTGCATGATTAGGTGCTGGGTGAAGTTCGTTTAGGGCCGATGCAGACTCTAGAGAGTCTCAGAAGACACACAGACTTGGCTTAATTTGAATCAGAAGAGCTATCCACTTGTCTCTGTGTTCATTGGACAGACATTGAATGCCTAGAGCATGTCGGGCACAGGTCCAGTCTCTGGGGAAACAGCAGTGAGTAGATGGGAGCCCTTCCCTTGTATAACTTACCTTTTATGGGGGTTAGATGGGAACAGACAATAAGTAACTGAGTATCTTACTTCTCAAGTGTTGAGAAGAGCCATGAAGATTCTCAAAGAAAGCAGGAGAGGCGGACAGAGAAAGCCACACGTAGTCGGAGGAGCTTGGATATGAAAAGGCGGGTAGGGGAAAGGCCTCGTTGAGTAGGGGACATCTCAGTAAACAGGAAAGTGAGGAAATAAGCCATGAGCCTGGGTTTCTGGAGAAAGTGCGACCAGGCAGAGGGTTGGCCGGGTACAGGCCCTGAGGTGGGATGTGCCTGGTGAGCGAGAGGGCAGTGCTGCCGGAGAGGGTGGGGAGGGCCCTCTGTCCCAGGGTGGAGACTGTGCACACTCAGTTCTCTAAAAGCCTCCTGGAATGGAAACTCTCTACCCCCATCATCCTCATTAACCTAAAAACATCGCAGAGCCTGAGCTGGTTTGGCTCAGTGGATAGAGCATCGGCCTGCAGACTGAAAGGTCCCAGATTTGATTCTGGCAAGGGCACATGCCCAGGTTGTGGGCTCGATCCCCAGTAGGGGGCATGCAGGAGGCAGCCATTCAATGATTCTCTCTCATCATTGATGTTTATATCTCTCTCTCTCCCCCTCTCCCTTCCTCTCTGAAATCAATAAAATATATTTTAAAAACAAACAAACTCTCAGAAATTCTAATCTACATCTCCCAGGATGCCTGCCCCCAGAACCTAGAAGTCACATCATCCTACCCCAAATACACCGTGAGATGGGACTTGGAAAAAATTGGCCAATCCAGCAGTTCCCAAGTGCTGTCCATCAGGGCACTGTTTGGATATAGGAGAACAACCATATATAATCCAGCTTTCTGAATGGCTTCAGGGAAAACACATCCTGGAAGAAGTAACTGAGTCAAAAGAAAAAAACATTTTTTTCTCATGACCTGTTTAAGCTCACATTCTAAGATCGAAATCAAAAGAGAAACAATGAGCAATTCGCTTCAGGAATGCCTCAAACGGCAGTTTTCCTGTTCAGTTCCTGGCTATAGGACAGCCTTGGGCTTCACAGCCATCCGGAGAAACCCATCTGACAGTGATGATTAGTCCCCCTTAGTCAGCCCACTCTAGTCAGAGTTTGAACTCTGGGCATGGTGGATTCCCTCTCCTCTCTACATCACCCCCTCCCTGATCTGGGGGCTCATGGCTTCAGACACCTCCTATGTGCTGCTGGTGTCCGACTCTGTCTGCAGGCCCAAACCTGTCTGCAGGCCCGACCTCTCCCCTGACCTCCAGCTGTCATCTATCCTGCTGCCTACCCTTCATCTCCCCTTGGTTGTCTAAACGATGTCTCCAAATTCACACATCCAAACTGAGCCCCTGCTGTTCACTTCCTAGCTGCTCCTGGCATCCCCATCTCAGCTGATGGCAGCTCTATTCCTCCAACTACTCATACCAAAAACTTGGAGTCATCCTTGATTCTTACCTTTCTCTCATGCTGGATATCAATTCATCAGCCATCCCTACTTGTTCTAACCTAAAGTATGTCCAGAAGCTGACCACGTCTCATCACCTGCACTGATGCCTCTTTGGTCCACACCCTTATCATTCTCACTGCAAAATGCCTTAGCTGGTCCCGCTGTTCTGCCCTTTGCTTCCCTATCGTTTAACCCCAACGCGGCGGCCAGAGCGATTCAGTTAAAATCCAAGGGGATTGTGTCTGTCCTCTGCTCATAATCCTCTAAGGGCTCCTATCTCCCTCAAAGATAAAGCTGAGATCCCTACAATGATCCCACTCCTAAACTCTTACCCCTCTTACCGCCCTCATTCCATTCCCATCCCGGTCCACCTTGCCCACTCTGTTCCAGCCACAATGGCTCTCTGCTGTCCTCACACAAGCCAGGCACACTGTCACCTCAGTACCTTCACATGTGTTATTCTCTTGACCCAAATGCTCATCTCCAGGTAGCTGCCTAGCCCTCCTCCTTAAACAAATGCTAACACTTTTGTGAAACCCTCCTTGCCATTTAACGTCAAATTCCAACCCCTGGCCCATGATTCCTAAGCCCTTTCCCTGCTACATATATTTTTTTTTTTCCTTAGCGCTTAACACCATTTAACCTGCTGTAGATTTTAATGAATTATCTGTCTCTCCCACTAGAATGTAAACTCCACGAGGCACACATTTTGGTCTGTTCTATCCATTGCTGCACTCCCAGTCCCCAGAATAGTCTGGGCACATGGTAGTGCTCATTAATATTTGTTGGTTGAATGAAGTTCACTCAACCAATAGCACACCCCCCCCCCCATCAGTGGCCAGCACATAGTAGGCATTCAGATGCTCTTGTGGGCCGGGGAGCATTCCCCCACCCCATCTCCCTCTTTCCTCGTTTTCAGAAGGAACAGGTAACAGCTGTATCTGGGAAAGGAGGAAGAGTCCGGTCTAGCTTCACAGATCACCTGTGGGAGGCTGAGGGTGCAAATAGTCAGCTAGCTCTTTGCATGCACAACCTTTCTGAAATCAGGAGGGAACACTCTTTCCTGCCCCTGGGGTGGAGCAAGAAGTCTTCCTAGGAACAGGAGTCACAACTGAGCCCCTGGCATGTTTCTGTTTGGGCCTGGTCCTAGGAGTGACGAGTTGGATTTTCCTCCGGAGCTGTGTTCCACGGGCTATGCAGAGCCTGGAAACAGTGAGGGCATTAGGACCAGGAGCGAGGCGCTCGCCTGGCTCGGGCTGTGTCTGGCAGAGGGCTCCGGGCTGCGCGCGGAGCTATGTGTGAAAGGAAATCAGGCACTGCCTGCCGGCTTCTCATCTGTTGATCTGACCTGACTTGAAGCGTCCAGCACGACGGCTGTCAGCACTGCTGGACGGAGGACCCGCCAGCTCCCTCAGACATCGCACAGCAGCCTGACCACTCGTGCAAGTGGCGGGGGAACGAAACACGTGGGATTAGACACCTGAGCAGCATGGAATCATTGCTTTTTCCCAAGGAGAAAAAGGGGCCAAACAATTTGATTTGAAGTCCCTGCGAATGGGCTTTTCGAAGGCAATTAAAGAAATCCACGCAGAAAGGACTGGGGTGGGCCTTGGGAGCTGGCCTGACACACGCTGTTGGTAAATGGCAGACGGCATCAAAGGAGCAGGTGAGGTGATTGTCCGAAAACTTCCTGGTGGAACCAGGAACCCAGTTCCCCCGCAAGCTCCACGGATCCTGGAGCAGGAGGAGGCGGCAAACTTGAACATGACCTGTTGCATTTGGCAAGTTCCGGCAACATGCTCCTAAGGAAGCGATGCAGGCATGGACCATGCAGACTGCCGTTCCTGCTGCTCTTCCTGACGCTGGGATGCATGCTGCTGATGGTGGCCGTGCTGCACCCTCCCCCGCAGGCCCTGCACCAGGCCGTCAGGACCCAGGCCGCCCAGCGCAGCCCTGAAGCTGGGTACCGCCTGGATTTTGGGGAACCCCAGGAATGGGTGCTGGAGTCTGAGGATGAGGACCAAGAGTACGGGCCCGTGGAGGGCCTGCCGCCCTTGATCTCGCTGCGGGAGGATCAGCTCCTCATGGCCGTGGCCTCACCCAGGGTCCAAAGGAACCAGAGCCAGGGCAGGAGAGGTGGCAGCTACCGGTTCATCAAGCAGCCGAGCAGGAGGCTGGGCCAGGAGGCCGCAGAGAAGGACTGGGGGGCGGAGGAGGAGGACGATGAGGAGGCATCTGAAGAAGATGCGCTGACCACGCTCAGCCTGGAGGAGACGCTCAGCGCTCGCATCCCCCTGCAGAGGGCGCTGCCGGAGGTACGGCATCCGCTGTAAGTAAGGCCCCTGCTTCCCCTTTCCCAGGTTCTGGGGTGCTATCAGCAAAGGCGGGGTGCAAGCGCTCTGCACTCCGCCTCACTGTCCCTATGGCAGTGCCTCTCAAGGTGTGGCCCCTGGACCAGCAGCGGCAGCATCACCGGGAACCTGTTAGACAAGCAGCCTCAGACCCTCTCCGGCCCCTCTCCCCCCACCCCTGAGTCAGAAACCCTGGGTGCGGTGCCGGATCTCATCTAACCAGCCCTCCAGGTGAGAACCACCTTCCTAGAGAGTAGAAAGGGAGCAGCCCTTACTTGTCCCTTCTCTTCCCCACCCTGGGTTCTAGTCGGGTCTCTGGATAGCAGGTCAAGCAGCTATATCTATAGAAGCAAGGGGGCCCTGGGGCAGATGTTCTCCGAGGCATTTTCCAGTTCTAATTCCGTTACTCTTGTCGGTTTTGATATTATGATTGTTGTCAGTGTTCGATTTTATTTTGGATCAAAAGAGCAATTGCACATGGGTGGCTCTTGCCATGTGGCTGGCTTTAATCTAAGAACTTTTCACATGTTAGCTTATAAGGTCCTTACAACTCTGTCAGATGGGTGCAAGTATTACCATCATGCCTATTTTATAGGTAGGAAAATAAGGCACAGAGAGGCCAAGTGACTTCCCCATAGTCACACAGCTAGCAGGTGCCAAAGCAGGCCAGTCTGCCTGAACTGACAGTCTATGCCACCCTCCTTGGTCCACTAGACTAAAGGGATGATTCCAGTGCCCAGGAGCACTGATGCCATCTAACCTGGCAGGGGGACCGCACCCTAGGAGGGGACTGAAAAGTGAGATGACGTGCACGCTGTGCCCAGTGAGATGATGGGCTCCTCTTGTACACACCCGCCTTCCTCCCCCACTTCCCACCATCACCAGGCTGGCTGCAGAGAAGGGGGGGCATGCAGCTGGTTAATATGGGTGATCTAGGGTCCTACCCTATAAGCCACAGCTCTTCCCAGAGCCCAGAGAGTTTCCTGGGAAACAAGCCCCCCCCACCCCCACCCCTCCTGGTGAGAGGAAGAGCCGCAGTTGGGAGCAGGACCACGAACTCCTCGGGTCCCTCATGGGGTCCTCTCTGCCTGGCTACTCGGCACTCACTCTCAGGATTGTGCAAATGCAAGACAGCACATGGGAATGATGCCTCTGTACACTGTGTGCCTGGGTGTCACACTCACCTCCCCCTCGTCCCAACCCTGTTGTTCTGACTTCAGATCTTGGCTTTAAAAGCTCTTTTCAGGAAACTCCCAGGCCCAGCCAGGCCCAGCCCCTTGCAGTTTTGTACTCTGGAGTGTTAACTCATCATACTCATTACATCTGAAGCTGAATGGGCACTGATGTGTTGGTTGTTCAGTGCCTGCTCCCCTGCCATGCAGTGAGCCCACAGGACCCAGCACACAGTAAAGAAATGATTGCTGAGTGAGTGAATATAGTTATAAAATTCTGTTCATATGTTTTTTTCACTGGCCTAGAACAAGAATGAGTATCCTCATTTTGTCAAAAAGTAACATTGCCTCAAACAAGAGGTCTCTGATTACCAAAGGTGTGTGTGTGCGTGCATGTGTGTGTGTTGTGTATATATTGAATGGGTTGTGCAAATGTACTGTGCACATGCGTATCTGTGAGTACATTATGTGCGTGTCTGTGCATGTGTTGTGTGTGCTTTGTGTATGTGTGCATGTGTTGTATGTGTGTTGTGTATATATTGAATGGGTTGTGCATAGTACATGTAAGTAGCACAATATATAATGCCTGTGTGTGTTGTGTATGTGTTGTGATGTGCACAGGTATGAGTTGTGCCATATGTTACCACATGACTATTGTTATGGATGTGTTGGTATTCATATGTGTTGCAATATGAACGATACATGCATGTGTTGTGACATGCACATGTGTCGTGCATACATGTGCATTTGGCAATGCAATTTTTGTTTTTCATGTTTTTGTGGTACGTGTAAACATGTATATTATGTTGTGAGCCTGTAGCAAGCATATGGTGTGCTTATGTGTGTATTGTGCAAGTGTGTGCATTGCATCTGCTGCATGTGTGTGTTACAAATGTATTGTGTGAGTGGTATATGTGTACATGTGCAAATGTGCTGTGTGTATTAGGCATGTGATGTGAAGTGCACGGATGTGTTGTGCGTATGGTGCAAGTGTGGGCAAATTTATGTGTGTGTCATGCTGGTGGTATGAAATGTGTGGGTGTGTGCTTGCATGTGTGTGGTGCAAGCATGAGTACATTTTGTGTTGTCTGTAATGTGTATACATGTGTGTGTGTGGTGTGTGTGTGTGTGCGCACCATTTTAGTAGTTGCTTCTTCAAGCTAGGGTAACCAGTTCATCTCAGTTTGCCTGGGACTTTACTGATTTTAGCACTGAAAGCCCCTACAGGTCCCAGGCAAACCAGGACAGTTGATCACCTTAGCCCCAGTTTTCCAGGGACTGCCCTCCACCAGCTCTGTCTAGAGGTGTGAGGCGCCCTCTGCTGGCTGCAGCTGGTCCATGTAGCCTGTGCTGCCCAAGTTGGCTGCACTTTAGGCACTGGAGCCTCCCCTTCCCAGCAGCCTTCTAGAATACATAGGGGATTCTCTGTAAAGTGAGACAATAACATGCCCCTCTCGCCTTCACACACCCTCCCTCCAGGGTAACAGGACTCCCCTCCTCCCACCTCTTTAAAACCAGGCCAAAATAGACCCATAAAAGAACAGATGTATATTAAGCACCTACTATCTGCAGGCCCTGCACTGCTGCTTTCTCTCCAGACCAGAACACTAGACATCCCACAGCTCTGCCCCTGCTGTAGTGAAACACGCACCACCATCAGTCCCAGAGCTTCTTGCAAGCCCATCCTGACTCCTAACCCAGACAAGCCCTGCTAGCCCCAGTTCCTGCACCACAACCCCCAAACAGGCCCTGGCCTTTGCTCATTTCACCTATCCAGGCCACAGGCCTTTTCTAAGTACCCATATGGTCATTGCTGGAGGTCAATGAAAAGGGGCACAAGGAGAGTTACCAATAATGCAGGACCAACACAGAAAACAACAGCGTAAAAGATCAATAGGCTTGCCCTGACTGGTTTGGCTCCGTGGATAAAGCGTTGGCTTGCGGACTCAAGGGTTCCAGGTTTGATTCCCATCAAGGGCATGTACCTTGGTTGCGGGCACATCCCCAGTGGGGAGTGTGCAGGAGGCAGCTGGTCGATGTTTCTAACTCTCTCTTCCTCTCTGTGAAAAATCAATAAAATATATATTTTTAAAAAAGATATAGAGGCTGTCTCTGGAAGGAGAGGTAACACTATAGTGAACATTTATTGAGCACATACTATGAGCTAGGGATTCTACCAAATGGTGTTTGTTTGTTTGATGTTCATGACAAGCCTATAAGGTAGGTAATATCATCTCTGTTTTATGGATGAGAAATCTGAGGCACAGAAAGGTGGAGGGACTGGGGCCAGGTTATGTAACCAGATGTGTCTGACACCGAAGTCATGCTCTTCGTCTCCATGTTGTACTTTCTGGGCAAGTCACATGGGCTGGAAGCATCTCAAGTTTTTCCATCTATAAGAGGGGGAGCACTTACACACCAGTCCTACAGGGAGACACAGCAGAGTATGTTTATCACTGAGGAGTTGGGAGCCACCTGGGCGTTTCATCACAGGGCACAATGAAACACAGTGGGATGGTGGGAAGGAGAGGGTCCTGGGGGCAGGAGCAGGCCTGAATGTATAGATGAAATAAAAAGAAGGGCCCAGGGTGGAGCAGGCTGAGGACTAAGATGGACTCCACCCTTCAGTGCTGCTATCAAAGGTGGGGGTAGGGGATGAAAAAGTCTTGCCCATCAGCCTCCTGGTGTTGACAGCTCTCAGCACTCTTCCAGGCTTAGCTCTCCTTTGATGGTCCTGGCAACAGCGTAGGACAACTGATGTCCCGCATCAAAGAGGCTCCCGATGGAGAAAGTGCTTTGTGGCCTCTCCTCCAGGCAGTGGATCTCACAGGGCAGCTGCATCAGAACACCTAGATGCGTGGCTGAAATAGATTCCTGACCTCCCCGCCTACAGTTTCCAACCCAGCAGATCCAGGGTGGGGTCTAGGAATTGGACTTCTGTGAGTTTCTGGTGAGGCTGCTGCTGCTGACCTAGGACACTCTTGATGCTGAACAGTTTGCACTTCTCAAACTGTACTGTGAATGCAAACCCCCCCGGCGCCTTGTTCCAGCGCAGGGTCTAATTTGACAGGCAGGGGTGTGGCTCAAGGTGCTACATTTCTATCTCGCTCCCAGTGGGTACCAGCACGGCTGGTGCACAGACCATACTTTTGATTAGTAAGGGGCTACATCACCGGTTCCCGAAACTACGCGTGTGTTAGATTCCCACAGGTTACTTGTTTATAATGTAGGTTTTCAGACCCGGCCACTACAGACTGCATAGTTGCGAGTTGGAGCCCAGAGATCTGAATTTTTAGAAGCAATGCAAGACAGTTTGGGGAACCACTGGTATACAAAGTGAGTGAAAGAGAGTGGAGAGGTAGTAGAGTTCTGGAAAGTTCCATGGAGGAAGTAGTGTTGGGATTGGAAAGTGGAGAAGAGAAGCAGAGAGGAAGATAGTCCCCCTCTTTACCAGGGGTTTCGTACTTGAACATAAATGTCAGTTCAGCTATAGCTGGCTGTGTCCTACCTCCTTCTATCAACTCGTAACTTGTGTTTATGGCTGGGTGCATATTACCCTGGTTTATATACTCACATTGTGACTAAATCAAAGTCACACGGAACAGTGGGCCTGGGGTTGAATCCTGGCATCACCTCTTACTGTGTGTCTTTGGATAATCATTCAACCTCTCTGAGCCTCAACTGTGAAAGGGAGCTAACACCCTAACATGAGGTTATAGCTCAAATCAGACAAAACGTTGATGAGTTTTCACCCAGGACTCAAGTCCAAACAGAAGTTGCCCTTATCGTATTCTTGGGCACAGAACCCAGGAGTGGGCTGGTGCCTTTAGATGTTGGAAAGACAGAGGAAGGTTGGAGCAGGCAGTTGTGGACTTCATATCACTGTCCTTTCTCTGACCAAACAATTATGTTCTGCCCCTGGGGGCTGCTAAATAATCAGAAACTCGGGGGCACCCTGGAATTATCTGGAAAGTCATAGAAACTGCTTACATATTTCCAGGGGGCCAGGATCAGAGCAAGGCCAAGGATGGCCGGAGTGCCTTCAGAAGGGGGCTGTGAGACTTCAGAGGTGGGGACTTTGTGGCCCTTACACGACTTGTCTCCACTGTGGGGAACGCCAGGCTGGCCGCATCAACCTCACCTGCAGGCTCCAACCCTTCCCACACTTCTCCCTCGTCCATAAGCTCCTTTGCCCATCCCTCTAAGGCAGGGGTGGGAATGTCAGGCCCATGGGCTGTATAGGCTCTGGAAATCATGTGGTTTTAGGAATGAGTTCATTAAATGTTTGACCAAATACCAGGCTAATGTTTAAGTTGATAATTTTGTTTGGCCCGAGAATGATGTTATCAATAGCCAAATGGCCCTTGGCAGAAAGAAAAAAAAAATCCCTACCTTTGCTCTAAGCAATCATTTCCAGGCTGTGTCCCAGCCCTTCTCCCCCAGGCCTGGCTCGGAAGTCAGTGTTCCCAAGATGAGCCACATCAACTGCAGCCAAGGTGGGCTGACCGTCCCCTTAGAATGTCGGAAATTGGCTGTAAGGTATTACTCTCCTGGTGGTATCTGCAACCAGCCTGTACGCTCCTTGAGGGCAAGAACGGTGTCTTCTTTCATTCGCTGAACAAATATTTATTTAGCAGTTATTAAAGGTGAGAAGGTGAGCAAGACCCAGCCTAACCCTGAGGAGCTTGCAGGGACGTGGGGAGATACAGACAAGCAGCAAGGCTGTTACATGGTGGGCTCAGATCTGAGATATGGAGGTCCCTCTGCTGATCTGGTAGGAGCTGGGAGTCAGTAACCCCAAAATAGCTTTAGAAAACTGCGCGGAAACCTTTTGACTGTGGCCTGGCAACGGGAAGGCGGGGGTGTTGGTGCCACAGCCAGGCCATCTGGTGCAACGCTGTGACTCACTCTCTTCCAATCACCATCCAAACGCGTTTTCTGAGCTCACAGGGGATCCTGGGGCCACGTGAAGAGAGGGCAAGCATCTGTGTGTAAACATAGCCCGTGATCTGGGAGAGTGAGGATAAGATGCTAACATTTCCTGAGCAGCTCTCTTGGGCCAGGATGATCCCCTCTAATCCAGGCAGCACCCCCTGGGCTGCAGAAGGGTATCAGCATCCTTATGCTGGCTAATTAGGGGGTGTAAACAGCAGAGCCAGGATTCAAAGCCAGGCTGATTCTATTCCAAAGCCCTAGATCTTTCCTCTCCCCTGCTGCCACTCAGAAGATGGATAAGTGAGGGCAGGCTGGGCTCCATGGACACGTGGGTGTACAAACTGAGATAGTAAAATACGCACCAGCTATCTGGTTGAAGGACAAAGAATGTAGCCAGCCCCATTGTTTAACAATGAAAGCACATATTTCTCCGTGGCTCCTCTCCATGGTCACGTGTGCACTGCCTCATTGGTTCTTTCAGCAGAGCTACAGCCCAGGTAGAGAGGGGGACCGTGCACCCCCACCTGGCAGAGAGAACCTGAGGCCTGGAGACCCTCAGGCAGGGCCAGTCTGGTTGTCACTCTGCCTGCAGGTCCACCTTCACAGGTGCCTTTAGATGTTGGAAGCTTGGAGTCTTGGAGACAACCCCTGTTCAAAAGCAAATACCCCTCTGAAGAGAGATGTAGCTTTAACAGCTAAAACCTAGAAAGAAGCCCCTTGGAAAGGTATTTTGGGGAAGTTGTCCTTTGTGAACAATTGTGAGCCACACCCAGCTCCATGTAGCAGGTTATTATACTGTAGACTCACTCAAAATCTCAACAGACGCAATGCCCAGCAAGTACAGAGCTTCCTATTCACCTGGGCAGAGGAGGGAACCAGCCTCCTGGCAGAGGTAACACCATGCACCCCTTCTATCCAGCCATAAACCAGCAAAGCGGAAAGGGCATGATAGCTCTGAAGGGAAAACCCAGCTTTGCCATTTACCGATAATGTGGCCTTTAATGAGTATCGCCTTCTAATGAGCCTCAGTTTTCCCATCTGTAAAATGGGGTTAAGTAGCCCAAGCCACAAACTTATTATAGGGGGAATATGCAGTTAAGTGAGTGAAGGGCCTAGCACAGTGTCTGGCACGTTGTTGACATTCATAAATGTCTAATCCTTGTCCCTTCTTCAATAATCTTAACTAATAAAAGCGTAATATTGAAATTAACCGTTTCTCCAGGACGGGGTAAGCCACGCCCACCAGCCAATCAGAGTGGCTGCATGCAAATGGACCCAGCCAAGATGGCGGCTGGCAGTCGCGGAGACAGCGGCGGCTCAGGCGGCCTGCACGGCCAGGTGCAGTGCAGGCCGTTGGAGGTGGCTGGGGAGGCAGCATGGAAGACAGGACCAGGGGGCCATGAGACACCAGGACCAGGGGGCACGGTGAGCCAAAGGCATCAGGACCCCCCAGCCAACGACCTGGCCGGGCCTTGGCTGGGGCGGTGGTTGTGGAAGATGGGAGGAGGAGGCCCGGTGGTGGCCCCTGCTGGAGCGGTGGCTACAGACCATGGAACCAGGGGACATAGGAAGGCAGAGGCATCAGGGACCCCCCAGCTACCACCGGGTCCAGGCCTCGGCTGGGGCAGTGGCTGCGGAAGACAGGACGAGGGGGCGTGGTGAGCCAGAAGTATCAGCAACCCTCCAGCCACTGCCCTGAGCTGGGCCTAGGCTGCGGCAGTGACTGCGGAAGATGGGAGGAGGGGGTATGGTGAGCAGAGGCATGGGGACCCCCAGCCAGCGCCTAGGCTGGGCCTTGGCTGGGGCGGTGGTTGTGGAAAACAGGATGAGGGGGCGCGGTGGTGGTCGGGCCTAGGCTGGGGCAGTGGCTGCAGACCATGGAACCAGGGGGGCGTGGGGATGCAGAGGCATCAGGGATCCCCCAGCCACCGCCTCGGCCTGGCCTTGGCCTGGGCAGCAGCTGCAGAGGACGGGACCAGGGGGCCAGAGAGCCAGAGGTATCGGGGAGCCCCCAGGCACCGCCCTGGCAAGCCTCAGCTGGGGCAGTGGCTGGGGAAGACAGAACGAGGGGGCTGGCGAGCCAGAGGCATCGGGGACCCCCAGCCACCGCCCAGGCCAGGCCTCGGCTGGGGCAGTGGATGTGGAAGATGGGACGAGGGGGCACGGTGAGCAGAGGCATCGGGGAGCCCCCAGCCACCAGGACCAGTGGGCACGGTGAGCCAGAGGCTTGGGGACCCTCCAGCCACTGCCTGGGCCAGGCCTCCGCTGGGGCAGGGGCTGCAGATGATGGGACCAGGGGGCATGGCGAGCCAGAACCATTGGGGAGCCTCCAACTGTCCTCAGCCAGGGTGGTGGCTGAGGAGGAGGGGACAGGGGGCACGAGCCAGCCATCGGGGACCCCACAGGAAGCACCCAGCAGGGCCTGCTTGCCCATCCCTGTGGTGTGGAGCAGACAGGCCTGGCAGAGAGCAGAGAACCACATGGAGTGGGCCCAAGCCATGAGTAGCACATCTCCTGAGGGCCCCCA
Organism: Murina feae; assembly: GCA_004026665.1. Taxonomy (NCBI): domain Eukaryota; kingdom Metazoa; phylum Chordata; class Mammalia; order Chiroptera; family Vespertilionidae; genus Murina; species Murina feae. The sequence goes on along the minus strand of PVJC01018720.1, from coordinate 10,669 downwards.
AGTTGGATAGGGTGCAGGTCCGGCTGAGGGACCTCCCAGTCTGCCTTCCCCCTCCCCCACCTAGCCGTGCATGAATTTCGTGCACTGGGCCCCTAGTTAATAATAATAATAATAAATATTTAGTATGCACCATTTCTAGATTTTAGAAGTACAAAAATAAAGAAATATGTCCCTGTCCTTAAATGTATGACAATTACTGTTCATAGAACACTTATTATGTACACCATCTTATTTAGGCCTCACAACAGCTCTAAGAGATTGGTAACATATCCTTCTGCTGTAGGCGGTGAGAATGGCACCAGGTGTTAGACCAGTGGGGTCAGACCAAACATGGGTTCAGCAATCTCACTACTTGGGTTCTGGCTAGGAAAGAACTCAGAGTCCAGGCCCAAACTGTAAGAAAACATTTACTTACAGTGTAAAGTGCAGTGGTAGACAAAGTAATTCCTAGAAGAAATGGGCTTAGGAAACAAGTTATAGAGGTAAAGGAAGGGCCCTCAGAGCTTGGGAGTGAGGAAGCTAAAGGTGTAATGTGCCTGGGCCCAGGAGGGGGAGGGTAAGGCAAGGGGGGAAGAGAAGGGAAGGGAAGGGAAGGGAAGGGAAGGGAAGGGAAGGGAAGGGAAGGGAAGGGAAGGGAAGGGAAAGGCATGCTTCCTAGAGAGAGAGCACACTGGGTCCTCTGTCCTAAAGGTTTTAAGGGTGGAGATTTTAGGGGAGGTCCCTTAGCAAAAATCTCAATAGATGATTCAGCAGTTTTCCAGGTGTGTCCTTTCAGAGTTGGTCTCCACTGATTGACTGGCCAGCATTAGGGCAGGGGGTCATTATTCAGTGCAGCTGATCCTGATGTCAGCTGTGGCTGGTTTTGTTGCTTCTCTGGGCCTGGAGCTAATACCACTGAGGCCTAGATGTTATCTCCAGGGAGGAAAGGTCACCCTGGGGGCCAGGGCCACCCTACAATTGATTATCCATCGCTAGGCACTTGGGACTTTCCATCCTGGTGATCTTCTGTTCCTGGCCCATTGTCCTTGCTCTGCTCAGGTCTGTCTAACTGCCTACAACAATTCATTCCCTTTTTTACAGATTAGGACTGTCACCTGCTGAGAATGGTGGTAACACCTCTCCATCCTTCTGAGGAAGGGACGGATTAAACTCTGGAAAGGAGCTCTTGGGCTCCGAGGACTGGGAGGCCGGGAGGTGGTACACAGCACCGCTGAGGGTGGCCTGGTCTCTCTGTGTGGGCATTTTAAGAAAACCCAGGGAGAGGTGTAGAGGTGGGAGGTGAAGCATGTGGTTGCAGCAGCCACAGCCAGGGCCTGGGAAGTGAGTTCGAGGATGTTGAACCCTTTCGGTGGCCTTTCTTCCCATGGTCCCCGTGTGTCGTCCCTGCAGGTGTCTGCAGCAGCACCCTGAGGACAACCTGCCCACGGCCAGCATCATCCTCTGCTTCCATGACGAGGCCTGGTCTACCCTCCTGAGAACAGTGCACAGCATCCTGGACACGGCGCCCAGGGCCTTCCTGAAGGAGGTCATCCTCGTGGACGACCTCAGCCAGCAAGGTGGCTGGAGGCTTCCTCCAGCCTCCACCAGGCGGGAGGGAATCCTGGGGGGTTCCCATGCAAACACGGGGGTCTGGAACCTGTTTAGGAAACATTCCCAGAAGCAGACCTCCAGATGAGAATTCAGGTGCAGGTAGTTCATGACTGCAGAGCCCCCGGGGCCACCGGTTCGGAAATGGGGCAACAGGATAGAAACGGGGAAGAAGGTGAGCAAGGTGAGAGTCTCAGGAGAGTCCTGGGATCTCTCCCTCTGAGCCCTGACCTCCTCACAGTCCCACTCGCTTCCCAGGTGAGGAAACTGGGGTCCAGAGAAGAGAACTGACCAGAGCTGAGTTATGCCAAGTGCAGCAGTGTCAGGCCCAGAGCCCCAACCAGCAGATTCTGCTGGAATGTTTCCACTGGCAGGAAACTCACAGCATGGCTGAGTACCTAAAGGAAGATGGAAACAGAGGAACCCCCTGCCTGACTCCCAGGGCACTGGTTCTCAAGAATCGCTTGGCAAGCTTGTTAAAACTGGTTTCCGGGCCAACCCAGAATCCCTGGGCCTGGTATTGGGCTCAATACTGTGGATTGCTAACAAGCTCCCAGTTGATGCCGATAGCGTCGGTCTCTGGACCAGACGTTGAGAGCACCACTGTTCTAGCCTTTGGCTGGGGCCTGAGGACTATATTTCTGGCTCGACTCACTGGCCTACAGAGCCCTTCCTGGCCTTGTGGGGAGATCAGACTGCTCCAAGGGAAGCCAAGCGCTTGTGAGGTCTGCAAAGCGCTTTCTAAGGGGAATGACAGAGGACAGGACAGCGTGGCCAGATGCCTGTTCCTCATGCTGGGAATTCAGCCAGTCTGGCCATGGCAGGGAGTCAGACTAGCCGGAGGCCTCAGGAGTGCCCGGGGTTACTGAATCCCATCAGCTGCATAATAGGCAGATGAATGAGCAGGTCCTGGGCTAAGCTGGGTTGGCTGATGAAGGTGCCCAGAGTCTCTCAACCCTCAGCTGGGGCCGAGTTCTCTCAAGAGCACACCTGTAGCCCCTCCCCTGTCAGCTGATGCACTGAGGAGACCTTTCTTCTCCTTTTGTGTGTAGAGGCAAAGGAGTTGGGTCCTGGGGATGTGAGCTCCCTCCATTGTCCTCAGCTCCTTCTGCTTATCATCTGCACCCCTGGAGTGTGGCTTTTGGCCTCATACAATGATGCTGCTCCACCTCTGAGCATCACATCCATATTTTGGGCAGGAAAAGAGTGAAAAGGCAGAGACCAGCTGTGTTTAGAAAAGTTTGGTAAAACAATAGTTTTTCCAGAATCCTCTTATTTAGTGTATTGTTACCAGAATTGGATCAAAAGGCTACTTACTAGCAGCAAGAAGTCTTGGTAGGTAAGTGCTTCTAGCTGCTCTGAACAGAAGCAAGTTTCTGTTAATAGAGTGGAGGAGAGAATGAATGTTGAGGAAAAGGACGAGCACTGCTCAGTACAGGGGTGTCACCGAGGGGCCGGTTCTCAGATGTCCACGTTCAGAAATTTTAATAACTTCATGAATAGAGATCCTTCTCTAGGGAATGAACTTGGAGCTAACAAACTTACTCCACAATTAATTACAAAGGAATAAATCAGCACAGCATTTGCCACTGAGAAATGCCCCCGTCAAGTGGTGCAATGTACTGACCACGGCCCTGTCATTCCAGGACAGCTCAAGACCGCGCTCAGCGAGTACGTGGCCAGGCTGGAGCAGGTGAGGCTGCTCAGGAGCAGCAAGCGGCTGGGTGCCATCAGGGCCCGGATGCTGGGCGCCACCAGGGCCACTGGGGATGTGCTGGTCTTCATGGACTCCCACTGCGAATGCCACCCAGGCTGGCTGGAGCCCCTCCTCAGCAGAATAGCTGGTGACAGGTAATCACCCACTGGGGTTTGGGGAGCCAGAGGTGGGAGGGGGGAGAAACTGTCTACAACAAGCATGTCAAACTCAAAGGCTAACACCAGCTAAATAAACAAGGTTTAAGTTTATGCGGGCCGCAAAAGAATAAAAGCTTCAATTTTCAGAGAAACATAGGTTTATTTTGATAGAGATATGCTAAATACAAAGGACTGAAGTAAATGAGTCATCGTTAACATAAAATAATAGAACATTTTAATACAAATTAATAATTTTTCTTCAACAGTAACTTGCCAGACACCGAGTTGGTAATAAGCGTAATGCAAATAAACCTATTTTTCTTGTTCTCTGAAAGCGAAATATGTCCTGCTGTGCACACCAAACAAGTCAGTCCAAGTCTAATGACGTGGCAATCAGCTGCTAAAATAATCGCTGCTGGTATTAGTGGAGAGAAATGGTGCACCTGTGTGTAAGGCATGTAAGGGAAATGAATGCAACACGATTGTAGTAATCAGTCACTAGCGAACACTGTAGTTCATTATTAATAACTAGAGGCCCGATGCACGAAATTCATGCAAGGGGCTCGGCCCTCAAAGTCCCGGCTTCATCCAGAAGTTCGTCTGGCCTAATTAGCATTTTATACTTTTATTATTATAGATTACTAGAGGCCCAGTGCACAAAAATTGTGCACTCGGGGGGGGGGGGTGGTCCCTTAGCCCAGCCTGTGCCCTCTCACAGTCTGGGACCCCTTGAGGGTTGTCCACCTGCTGGCTTAGGCCTGCTCCCCGGGGGATTAGGCCTATGCTGGCAGTCAGACATCCCTCTGGCAGCCTGGGAGCCCTCGGGGGATGTCCACTTGCCAGCAGGGAGCAGGCCTAAGTTTCAGTCGGACATTCTTAGTGCTGCTGAGGAGGCGGGAGAGGCTCCCACCAACACCGCTGTACAGGCAGCCATCAGTCGGCTTGTGGCTGAGCAGAGCTCCCTCTGTAGGAGCGCACTGACCACCAGGGAAAGCTCCTGCATTGAGCGTCTGCCCCCTGGTGGTCAGTGTGTGTCATAGTGACCAGTCATTCTGAGTCATTCTGTTGTTAGGGTTAATTTGCATATAGTCACTCTGATTGGCTGGTGGGTGTGGCTTGGGGGCATAGCAGAGGTGTGGTCAATTTGCATGTTTCTCTTTTATTAGATTAGATTATAGATTATGTATAACAGGATATTGTAAAAATTAAGTTATGAAATTTTTATTAAAACATTTTTTATATACCATTATATTGGCTGAGCCACAAGAATATTCGTTGTGGGCCACTTGAGAGTTTGACATGGTTGTTCTACAGCCTCAGCCACTCACAGACCATCTATCCGTCATTGAAAACGATGACCATTAGAGCAGCATATTCTTTAGGGCTGTTTTTGTTTGTTTGTTAATATGTTTGGGGCTTTTAAGAAGCACAAGGAAGTAGAGTTGTATCTACCTTATTTTATAGACATAGAAACTGAGGCCTGGAGAACAGTTTCTACTAAGTTGCCAACAGCCCTGGGAAGGATCACAGCGCACCAGGGTTATCAATATCTTTGATGAAAAGTTAACTTTCTAATCACAACTGTAACATAAGCTGGGAAAGAGTCTCTACACTTTGTTAGGTCAGTCTTCCCAGAAACCCAAGCATTAGACGCAGTGATTGCTAAAGCTTCATCGAGAACTAGCATTCTTTGGTTTTCTGGTTTCTATAAAGGGGTCTTTACTTTCTAACTAAGGCTAGCCCTTGGAATATGAAGTTGGAGAGGGCTATGTTACACACCCCTTAGCCTAACATTTAACAGTTTCCTTTGACCATTTCTCTGTTCTCTTTCTCCGTCTTGCTGTCATTCTCTCCCTGCTCCCCTGATCCACTCAAACAGTTCCTCAACATGTCTTGTCAACCATTTCCCTCAATCTGAATGTCCCACTCAGGAAACCAACACCTGGTGGTGACTAGCTCACCTTGACCACCTCCTCAGGCATGCCTCGGGCTCATGGAGACCTGTCTCTCAGTAGGAGCTCAATAAATGGTTGTTGAGTTCACATACACTTAAAACTTGTTTTTTATGATGTGCAGCCAGACAGGGCTGATGCCAGAACCAAGCCCAGGACTTTCATTCTTGCACTCCTTCCCATGATAAATGTTGACTGTCTCATTTGAAGGTAGAGTGACCACACGTATGAAAATTAAAACTATCTGGGCGTAGAGGTAAAGGTGTTAGCATTTCACCAGATGGAGAAGGTTTCAAGCAACATGAAGTAAATTGTTAATAGTCCAGGTTCCTCTTTAATAAAGAATAATCAGAGCTCAGATAAAATCAAGAAGGATCAATTGTGCTCAATTCTGTGACACAGATTACTGCCCACTCCTGGCTGACAGAAGGACAGGAGACATGTATAAATTTGGCACTAGGACTAGGACAAGTCAGCACACAGCCCTACGGGGCCAACATCTTGGAATCTGTTCTCAAAATCACAATGACCATGTATCATCAGGGTGGAACCTAACCCATCTAAGTCCTGTCGTGGTATCACAGACAGATGGCTCTCAGAGGGGCCTTTAAAGTCATCTGGTCCTATCTCATAATTTAACTATTGCAAGTATCGAGTTCAGCCCTAGCTGGTTTGGCTCAGTGGATGGAGCACTGGCCTGAGGACTGAAGGCTCCCTAGTTTGATTCCAGTCAAGGGCACATGCCCAGGTTGCAACTCAATCCCATTGCAGGAGGCAGATGATCAATGATTCTCTCTCATTATTAATGTTTCTATCTCTCTCTTCCTCCCTTCCTCTCTGAAATCAATAAAAATATATTTTTTTAAAAAAGAAAGTACTGAGTTCAGGGAGGGCAAATGAGTCATAGAGAATAGCCAGTTGACAGCCAGCTGTTCCCTCTGCTCCTGTATTTGGACATTTAGGAAGTCGGTAATTAATATCATTAAGCCTTATGTATAGTAGTAACCCTACTGGACTCTTTTCAGATGCCTCAGGCAGATATTTTTGGCTTCATTTCACAGGGCAGTGGGGGTTCAGGGGAGAGCAGGTGTGTGAGGCCTGCACACACTCTGAGTCTGTTAGACACACTCCGGTCTACTGCTCTTTTTATTGTATATGAATTTTTTCAAAAGAATTGGAGAAGTGGATCGGGGAGAGACATTTAGTCATGCCCGCCCCTGGTTGTGAGACATGCGTTAAAATAGTGATTAAAACCAGTCCCTCATGATGTCTGCTTCTCACATCGGCACCATTTTCACATGATCTGGAGATTTCTTACCCTAGGCTGAGGGAAAAGAACTTGGCAATACTTCTGTTTCCTCAGCTATAAATAAAATGGGGCTTCCTGAGAAGGCTTCCATAGTTAAGAGGTGGTGAGTCCATAAAATTCTAATTTCCTGGCTCTTCCTCTTCTCTCTCTCTCTTTCTACCCACCCCCCACCCCCGTCTGCATCTGGTTCTTGACCCATCCTGGCTTGGCTCCCTGCTCAGGTTCAGGCTTCTGTGATCTGACCCCTTTGGGTCGCCCACACCTCATTCGCTGCTTCCTGTGCACTCGGTCTTCTCTGGCCCCAGCATTAGGTTTGCAGGCCCTCACAGGTGAGGTCTGAAAGAAAAGCTGCCCAATGGGGTCTGGGTTCTCATCTCTTTCCACCACACGGAGTGTTGCTCTGTGTGCTGTGGCCTGGGAGAGCGTCCCCTTTCAGGGTCTGCTTTACTGCCCCAGTGGCCTTGTCAAACGTTTCCTCACCTCCTATCAAGCAAAGCAAAATGGGAGAAGCCGTCAGGCACAGCTCCTAACAGCTGCTGCCCTTTGAGAGCGCAAAGGGCCCAGCTGCCTCTGAGGCTCCAGGCAAGAGTGGTCTGTCACCAGGCGAGGACCTGTTGCCCCCAAAGCAAGGAGAGGTCTTTAAGAGCTTTCATTAACAAGGTGGGGCGGGATGAGTGAGCAAACAGTGTAATAAGCCACAAATCAACTCTTTCAAAGTCATTGCTCTCTCAAAACCCAGGCCAGAGAATTCAGGGCCTGGCTACTAGCCCTGGTTCTCCTGCCCACAGAACAGGCTGAGAGCCATATGGCAATGAATTGGTAAAAGGAGTCCCTTCCTCATGGCCCTTTACTCCCATCCCTCAGAAACCTGTCATAATATACTCCTTTTGCTAGAACAAGACACGTTAAGGCTAGCTGCCAGAAAATTTAGAAGTAAACATGCAAATGCACAGTGCCTGTGGTATGTGAGGCGTTCTCTAGGCGTGGGCATGCACAGCCTTCGTAACGACACCCAACCCTAGACAGTTTCTCAAGAGCAAGGCTTTTAAGGCAGTCTTACGATGTGGTGTTTGGGAGCTGGCTTCTACATAACGGAACAAGGATGAAAATCTAGAGTAGCTGTCATTCTAGCTGCCAGCTGCTTTGTGCTGACTGCCTTCTGGTACCCACGCCAAGGAATGAGAGTCAGGGCTCGAGAACAATGAAGATTTCCAAGGAGGAAGAGGCGCTCCCTAGCGAAGTGCTGAAAGGCAACACCGTCTTAGGGGTGATCCTGGCCCGTGAAGATTGGGCTGGTCCCCTATCTTAGAGACACCCAATCCTAAGCCTACTCAGTGGGGAGAAGCAAGCTGGGGCAGAGCACAGACCACCTCCCACCTCTCTGCCCTTTGAGGGGTTAACTGGCAGAAGGCAGCCTGAAAAATCCCAGGTGAGTGTGTGTGTGTGAGTGCATGAGTATGTGAGTGTGTATGAGTGAGTGTGTGTATGAGTGAGTGTATGAGTGCAGAAGTGTGCATGAGTGCATGAGTGTGAGTGTATGCTGAGCAGCAGGAGCGGGTCCAAGATGCCTCCTAGCCCAGCAGAAGAGCAGCCTTCTGCGGGTCTTATGCTCCAAGCCCCATCTTACTCCACCCCCCACCCCCCAGCATGACAGAGTCCTGGGGGGCTGGAACCAGTGCTGGGATCTCACCTGAGCCCCAAGAGCTCTGTGAAGAGAGAATTCAGAGTCTCTGCTTCTCAGTACGAGAAGCTTTTCACAAACACCAAACATTTGAGTTAACTTCCCAAATGGCTTCACATATCGTAGGCTTGGAAGAACATCAAGGCCCAGGAAAAATGGAAAGGGATGAAATAACAGGGTTGGTTGCTAAGGATGGTTGCAGTTAGCTCTTGAATATCTGGATGGTAGTTCATGAGTTGACCTGATAAGGACTGTTGCTATCCTCCAGCCCCATTCATATGCTGAAAACTGAACCGGAACACTGGGGCCCAGGGAAAACCGAGTGCACAGGAGGCTGTGAATGAGGGGTATGGTGACCCAAACACTGTCAGATCACGGAAGACGGGACATGGAGAAGAAACCAGCCCTGGTTGACAGCTCAGCTGCCTGTGTTTGTCTTGAAATTCAAACACTTGACCTCCTGGAGCTTACAAAGGCTTAAGAGAGGGCCCACTTTGTACCTTCCTGAGAGTTAAAACTCAATTTACAAATGAAAGAATGATGGAGTAAGCAGATGCTTCTAGCTCCTTCCAAGTCAAATAGCTTTGCTATTTTGCTTTAAATGAATTCCAAGAACACCAGACACATTTGTAGGTATGAAACCCAAAGCTAACTATAAGACTGTTTGGGTTTGTTTGTTTGTTTTTCAATCACTCTTTCTGAGTCACTAGACTGCCGTTACTCCCTAATTCAGCCCTGGCTAAGCAGTCTCTGTGATCCATGGGAATAAAAACTGAAACAGAAAACGTTTTTCACTTCCTTCCCTGACATTTTATCCTTCATCTCTATCCAAATGTACTCAAAGAGGCTCACAATTAATCACTATGTGCCTGGTTAAAAATAGAAGGAAAAGGAGACTTAAAAGGAAAAGATAGCACTGGGAATCAGGAGGAATGCAGTTAGTAGTAGTGAGCTTTACATATGACTCCAAGCTTCCAGCAAAACAGAGCAAAAACAGACCTCTGATGAATTTTAAAGCTCTCATTTTCTGATAAAAAGTAATGTACACTTTGTCAAAAGGGCACTGCTCAGAGGTCTGGGATGAATTGATTGTGTGGTTGCTCAAATGCAATGTCCTTTCTTGTCCCGTCATGACCATTAATAAGATGGCACAGATTCTATGGGGTTCTTCAGAAATCAGCCACACGGTTCCCTGGCTCTTGATTCTGAAATTCCACGAAATGCTCTGCTAATGGCCAGATCCACCCATCTGCTCGGTTCGTCCCCAGTAAGTGGAGGGGTGGGTCTGGGGGCCCTGCTTTCATCCTTGATCTTGCTTCTCAGTGTTCTTAGGTCAGTGCACTGTGCCCCAGAGCAGTGGAGACCAAGCAGGATGAAGTTCCCCTCACCTGCCAGAGGGAACAATGCGCAAAGGGCAGGAAAAGCATATCGAGATCCTTGCTCTACATAGGAATCCCAGACTCCTTACGGCAACATCAGTCACTAAGGCCTCAGATTAATGCAGATAACGGAATCTCGGGAGCACCCTGGCCCTCTGCGCAGCACTAGGGCTGACGCCAGCCCTGGCCACCTCTGAAATGGAAAGGACAGAGATGGAGATTGATGGGAGTGTAAACCGCGTGGCTTCCATCTCTCCTTCCAGGATCCTCACCTTCCTTAGAGAGGGCCACCTGCCAGCCACACCTGAGTTGGGGCCTGACCCATCCCATAGCTTAGATTTTAGAAGATTTTAGAAGTTGAAAGAGGCCAGGAAAAAAAAAAGGGGGATCTTGGTTAGGGGAGCAGCTCTTGGTACATCTGAGGGATCCCCTGTTTTTTTTTAACAGATAAAGTTTGTGACTTGTACCAATTTCCCACATCACCTTCTCTGAGGTTACATCCCAAGATGTGCAGAAAAAAAGGGGGGAGGGATAAAACAGAATCATCAATAGCATCGATAACTGAACAAATAAATCTAAACCCAGGATCCTGGCTTGCTGGTAGGCACCACGGGCTCATATACACATACACTAGCACCAGGGGCACTTCTGGGGCCTGGCAGTCCTGAGCCCTCAAGCCAGTCAAGTATCATGACACAGGGAGGAACCAGAACAGACCCTAGAGCAGAGGCCCATAGACCCTCCAAATTTGTGTGCAATGTTTTGTGTATGTGCCCTTAATTATTTTCCTGAGGAGGGGTTCATAGTTTCCCCCTAATTCTTAGAGATCAAAGACCGCCTAAAAGTCAAGAGACTAGTCCTGGAGCACTATCGCTGAGAAGACCTCTGTGGGAAGCAGTTCAACCTC
>PVJC01018719.1:0-31035 GCA_004026665.1 Murina feae | reverse complement strand
GCAGCCTGAAAATGGCCCTCAGCCCCTCACCCAGGCTGGCCAGGCATGCCAGCAGGTGGACATCTCCCCCGAGGTGTCCCAGACTGCAAGAAGGTACAGGCCTGGCTGAGGGACCCCCACCCCCCGAGTGCACAAATTTTTGTGCACCGGGCCCCTAGTTTTTAATAAAAAAAAAAAAACAACAACTAAAAATGACCCGTGTCTCTCTATAGGAGGCTGATTAAACAACAACAACCACAACTCTGTAAGTACATATTCGGTAGAATGCTACACAGGTATTAGAAACAGGCAGTGCTCTGAGGACTAATATGGAGTTATTTCAAAGATATAAGTCTAAGGAAATAGAGCAAGGTGCAGAATACACACTAGGTGCTCTTGTGTATGGTAAAGCAATAAACTAAGAATATCTATCAAATTTCTGTACTATAGCATAAAGAAACACTGGAAGAATAAGCCAGAGAGTAATATAAATGGTGCCCAGAGTTGGTGACAGGGAGCTGGGTTCAGACAGAAGGAAACAGGTGAGAGTGAAAAATTTCAGTGTCACTTTTGTATGCATTTTTATTTACAAACTATTTTAACTTGTTACCTACTCGAAAATATAGTTAAACACGAGGAAGAGGAGACGGGAAATAATTCCAGGTGCAAGAGCCAAAAATTTCTCCCTGTGCCCTCTCTGAGAAATGGATGCTTATGCTGCCGGGCCTGGCCAGGAGGAGACTGGAGACACCTGCGGATGGGCAGGCAGCTCAGGCTAGCCACCGTGGCCTGGCCTCCTTGCCTCGTCACTGGGGGGAACTAAAAGGGTTGAAGGACCGGGTCAGTGCCAAGCCAGTGCCACCCAAGGCCTGCCCATCTCTGTAGGGCTGTGACTCAGCCCTGAATCACTGTTACCCCAGCTCCTGATAATATGTGGTTCCAGGAGCAACCAAACTGCAAGTGCCACGTTCACTTCTCAGGTTCCTGCCTATCCAGCACACTCTGACCCACAGCTCCAGCCGCCCCACTCCAGCCTTCCTCACTCCGTCCCAGCTTGGCCCAGGTGCCTTCGGTTCTGGGGGGCAGTGCCCTGTGCCCCAGTGTGGCTCAGCTACAGTACTTGTGGGAGAAGAATCTGGAGAGGCAAAGGGCAGCACCCTCAGGGAAGGATGGCGGTAAATGAAACGGCCTGCTCCTGGAGGAGGAGGGGGCAGCCAACCATCAGATCAATGGAAATGAACTGCTAGCGCCCAGACGTTCATTGAGGAGGTGAAATTAATTCTAGCCGACTAATAAGTTATATCCATATTATAAAAACGTAGAGCAGGGTGCATGAGCAATTTTTTAAAAAAACTATTAAGTAAAAACGAGCTGCAGAACATAACATGTAGCTTAATCCCATATCTGTGAAATACAGATATCCTTTCCATCTCCAAGGTCGCAATACAGATACAGACGGTGATAGGGATGTAACAATTGCCTGGATTGCTGCTAGGGGTGAGCTCTGAAGAGGGAGGGAGAATACCACAATTTCCAACACTTTCTCCATGAAATAGTTCTATATTGTTTGAACCGTTTCTAAAACAAAGCAGTTATTGCTTTTGTAATCTGCACACAGATCTCTCTCAACACTGCATTCCAGGTTGGGCCTGTGTGCCGAGTCAGAGACTCAATGAGAGAAGCTGACTCCCAAACCCCATGCCATCAGCAGAGGGGACCTGAAGCCCAAGGGCAGGCAGCCTTCCTGCAGGGTGCCGCAGCGCCCCGATGGCAAAGCTGAGCTGGCCGCAACTCCGCCAGCTCAGCCCTGGGCTCTCTCCACTGTGCCCTGTGGCATGGAGGTTAAGTAAGTGCATACGTGTGGAGGGTTCTCTATGTAGCTGGGAGGGGGAATGTTGACCAAAAAGCAAAAATAGACTTGGCCCTCCGGAACCTGGCAGCCAGGTCCATGCCACCACCATTGACTGATGGAAGGTTCCGGACAAGTGTTCATTAAAGATGAACATTAACTGTAAATCAAAGCCCCAGAGTGAGTGCTAGTTACAAAGCAAATTAGACCAAGTGGGTGAATGCGTCGCTGGTTTCACCTGACGGTGCCCACCAAGCCGGGAGAAGATACACCGTCTGACTCAGAAATGCAACAGGGTCAGGGTCAAGGTCAGGGTCAGGGTCACAGTCAGGATAGGCTTCTTTACGGTGTGTCTCTCTGACAGAAAACTAACCACCACTGTCTCCCCAAAAGGCAGTTGGCATGGCAGGATGCATATTAATCAATTAACGAGCATTATTAAATCTTTTCTTGCACTGGATTCCCAAGGCCTGGCTGACAGTTACAAGGATGGTGACCGCTTCCATTTGGTTGCTGCTTTACAACTTAGAGAGGCTGTGGCTCATTGTCCTATTGGATCCTCTTGATGCCCTGTGACCAGCAGTTCCTTTTGTGTCTGAGGAGGTGGCCATGTGACTAGCTCAGGGTCAACTGGACACTGTCAGAGGCAGATCTGGATGCTAGATATTCCGGGTCTGGCTATATGCTTCTCCCACACACCCCCACCCCCGCCTGTCAGGGCTACAGGCACAGAAAACTGGAAGAACCACCTCTGGGAAAGGGAAAGAGCTGAAAACCATGATACGGCCAGTCTAGAGTGAGGTGCCACGTCTCTCCCTCCCAGATCACCTGCACCATGATGTGGACACATTTTGCCACTCAGATTTTGTCTTCTGAGTACGGTATATATATGTGGGTTTGAATATATGAATACGAGTGTGTACATTTTTCAGATGTTTGACTAACTCTGTATATCTCTGAAGTGTATTACATACATTGCCCATCAAACTTTCTTCAAGGTTAAATGTCAAGTAGGACAAGTGATCTGATTATTTCCATTTGTCAGATAAGGAAACTGAGGCCTGGCACACTCTGTCCCATACCTTGTTCCTCTCAGTGGCAGAAGGGGAAGAGGGGAAAACTAAATGTTGTCAAGGGTCCATGGAGGCCACAGCTCTCTCTACATCATTTCATTTCATCTGCCCCAGCATCCTGGGAGGGAGGCGTTGTTACCGCGTCTAACTCTTGAGGACGCTGAGACTCAGAGACTTGTGGAGTCACCTGCCCCGAATGTCGGAGCCAGAACTTAACATCGGGGCTCCCAGAGCCCAAAGCTGAGGTCTGGGGTGGTTGTGAAAGTCCACCAACCAAAAGTGCGGCCAACTTTGTGCCAGGCACTGGGTTGAGTCCTTTCTCAAAACATCAATCCTAACAACCTAGGATCAATCCTAGCTCCGAACCTTCGCATGTGCCAGGAGAGGGCTGAGATCTGCCCGTGTAGGACTCTTGCGGACAAGGCATGTGTCCAGCTTGTCTCTGAGTCCTCACGTAGCACAGAAACGGGCCTCTTTGCTGACGTGAAGCGTCCACACCAGCCCTGTTCCTTCCTAGGCCCCTCCTTTCATTCCTGCAGTGTCAACTAAAGGTCAGTGTGGGCTCTTGAATAACAAGTCCCTGGACTGCTACCCACATCCTAAATGACCCAGGCACACCTTGCAGGGGAAGTCAGAGCCCCCCAACCCGCTCTCTGCACCCAAGAAACCACGTCGGCTCCCAGGAGCGCCTCAGACTTTCACCTTGACCTAAGCAGCTGCTGCCCACCTTTTCCAAGATTTCCACGCAGGCTGTCTTCTCTCACTGCCTTAAGGCATGATTTGATGATGATAAACATTTTCACATGAAGGCTTGAGTGTCTCTGAGTCATAATTCATTGCTTTGTTTCTGTGGTTTATATATTTAAAAAAAAAAAAAAAAACTTAGAAGAGGGGGCAGGAGTGAGTGAGTGGATGGGGTGAGTAATCCCAGCCTCTCTCAGCTCCGGTGGGAAGATGAAAACGAGGAGTGGAGACAGAGAGGGGGAGAGGCTGGGAGGGCTGGGCAGGGAGAGCTTCGACCCCAGTTCCGGATAGGGAGGACTCGGGCTCCCAAGTCAGATAAGGCTGTAATCCAAACAAGGTTTATGTGCTCAGCTGCAGACTGTGGGAGCGTGGAGGCGGGAGAAGGGAAGCGTTCCAGCTGAGTGATCCATAACCAACAAAGGGATGGCTTGTCCAAATCCTCCCCAGGCTTCAAGACCCAGGTCAAGTGCCACCTCCTCCAGGTGGCCTGCCAGGACCACCACCCCAGCTAAGAACTACCCTCTCTCCTCTGTCCCTGACCTTGTCATTTATCCCTAGAGCTGATCGATGGCTTTGCTGGTCCCCATCACTGCTTATTCTTCTCACTACCCCGATGCTATCATGAGCCCCAAGGGCAGAGAACCTGTTTTCACCATCTCTGTATCTTCTGCGCGTGTGATACCCACAACAGTCCGCACTTCGGGTGATGTTAGACTACACCTGTGTGCAGACCCACAGCTCCCGAGTCAGCATCATGGACCGAGTTTCAGAAAATGGCACCACGGAATAATCACACCACTTAACCTGAATCTTAGGCTTTATACTGTACGACGCCCTTTCATACTCTTATCGGGTAGGTGGCAGGTGACATGAAGCTCATTTTACAGTTAAGAGAACTGAGGTTCCAAAGCTGTAGTGATTGCCCAGTGACCAGTGAGTACACAGAAACAACTCCGAACGCCGGGTGTCTGCCTACGTCCACATTTTCTGGAGAGAGGCTGGAGGTGTCTCTCTCCTTCAAAGCACATGACACATGATTCGGGGGACACTGCATGGCTGCAGCTCACCCCCATCCGCAGTGTGTCATAGCACAACCGAAGCTCTGAAGAAACCTTCTGCGTTTCGTTCAACGCAACCTTCTCCAAACGTCCCTTTCCTGGACCCTTCTGCATGGGACCTTTTGTGGGGGGAATGTCTCCTGCCCCAGAATGACTTGCTCAAAGGGTGAACCGTGCTCCCGGGAGAACTGTATGTTACAGACTGAGAAAGGCTGCCTGTAGGTGAGCAAAGCTCTAACGGTGAAATGCCAGGGCTCAGCCAGCTCTTAAGAACATTTCTTATCACTGTTTTTTTTTACTTGTTATTATTGAATGTTTCAAATATCCAAAAATAGTAGAGCACCATAAATCCCCACGTAGCCATCACCAATCCCCAAATTAGCTTCAACAGTAGTCAATGGTCTGTATTTTGCTTCTCCCACCCTCTTTTTTCTGAAATACTTTAAGGAAAATCCAAGATAGCATATCATGTCCTCTGCAAATACTACCTCAGTAGGAACACTGCCACAATATTACGCACCCTGTAAACATTAACAACAATTCCTGAATAACCAACACCCAGCCTCCTCGATTCTCTCATGCCTGCCCTTCTACAGCAGCTAAGCTTGAATCAGGACACACACCAGCCCCACAGAGTGCTCTTAAAAGGCCCTTAAGAGTCTGCTCTTCTATACCAACTCCCTCTCCCCCTCCATTTCCTTCCCCCTTACCATCCTGTTGGAGAAGTTTGGAGCTGCTCGTGACCTGGATTTGGGGGTGACCCCCGTGGTGGTGTTTCACATGTCCCTGCAGTCCCTGCACAAAGTGGTAGTTAGATCTACAGGCTCAGACGCGTTTAGGCTCAGCTTTACGGCAAGAAAACATCACGAGTGGTGTTGTGTCCTTCCTATTACGTTCCCCCTCGCTGTCCAGCTGCAGCAAAGCTAATACTGATCCATGGCTTTGGATGGAGGCGCACATCCTTCTAGAGCAACCGGGACCTTCCAGTGTCTCCACGGTTCCGTCACACTAGACTCAGGTCCTA
This sequence comes from Murina feae, assembly GCA_004026665.1. NCBI lineage: Eukaryota > Metazoa > Chordata > Mammalia > Chiroptera > Vespertilionidae > Murina > Murina feae. The sequence goes on along the minus strand of PVJC01018719.1, from coordinate 25,308 downwards.
GAATCATCTCTGACCCGGGATTTTCCCGTTTTCTATGATTTCATAGAAGGGTCTCTCCTACCATCAAGCTTCAAAATCCTACCACCTGTCCTTTCCTAGGCTGTCTCTAGGCAACCCTCTACCTTTCCTCTTTTTGCCTTTAAAGAAATGGTATTTTTATATGGACAGAAGAGCTGGGGAGCCCGCATTCCCTTCAGGTCAGGGCCCACCAGTGACGCCGCGGGTCTCAGCCTGTGGATTTCCCCGCCCACCTCTCAGAGGAGTCAGAATCTCAAGGAGAACAAGAACACACAGTTCAACACCATAAATATGCATCCAAAAGTTTTAAAAACCAAATTACACAAATCAAGCTTATTCGGAGAGGTTCGTCTGCCAGGGGTCTCTAGTGCTCCAATCAGCATAATTAAATAGTGCGATCGCTCTAGAATTGATTATGGTTTTCACGTTTTTTTTACCATCCAAGGACCATTTCAACGAGATAATTTTAAGCTAATAAGAACCCCCAAATTAGAAACGAATTAAAGAGATGGAAAATACAAATGTATTTGTTTTTAGTCAGGCACTATTTTTATCAGAGGAATCATGAAAAATTTAAATTGTTAAATAGTCATATGAAGGTTGTCAGTCAAGGGCAATGTGCCTTTCTGCCTCTCCCTGTTGCAGAATTTTAAGGTGATAGATCAGAGACCGTTCCCCCAGGGTCCCCAGGAAGCAATAAAGAGACTCAGAGCAGAATTATGCAGTGCAAGCTTGGCACCGAAAGGGCGTTGCCATGTAACACTCTCAAATCTTTGGAGATTAAGATTCATAACGCCTCTTGCTTTTCAGATAAATGCAGGCAGACCCAGCAACAGGATGAAATCATTGCAATACTTCTCATGCCCATTTCATAGATGAGACCCTGAAGGCCTGGGCAAGGTGAGAGTTCTGCATGAGGTCACAGCACAAGCTGGGAAGGAGCCAGGATTCCATCTCTATCTAAATGTGCTTAGTTTTGTAAAAACCCCTCCTCACTGTTTCCCAAATACTTCATAAATTGGTTTTTAAAATAGATGTTGCCACATTGACACTGGTTTGTAGGACTCTTTTAGGATTCATGACAGCCTTGACTGCTCCGGCCCCAGGAATCGAGAGCCAGCTGCTCCAATGTGAGGGACCGCAGTTTACAGAGGCAGCAGCACAGGGACCCACAGATCATGACAGTGGGCATCCAAGGACCCCTTCCCAGCCACACTCTATGTCATGTTGACCAAGCCTTAAAGATACCATTGTGGCCACTGAGCCTGCAGAACTTCCATTCATTCTGTAGGTTCTGCACTGATTCCAGTGCAGCTGACACCCAAAGTCAGCTTCACATCACTGACCTGTACCGCCTTCCCCTGCTCCCTCCACACCAGGCCCCGAGGACGTGGCATCTGCCTGCACACACTCCCTTCAAACCTCCTTCCCTATCACGGAATCCTCACTAAACCCAGGCCAGGTCAGGGAGAAGGACCCACGGAGCTTCCATAGATGGCTGCCCTGCTCCCCTCAGGCCCAGAAGGGTGAATTATGAATTTTCACGATACTCTGGGTGGATTCCAAACTCAGATGTCAGGAAAACATCCTGCTGCCATGACACAGGTCCTTCCCCTCTCCCAGAGGAGAACAGAGACAGGGGCTAATTCCGAGGTGGCCCCTGGGGGAGGGGGGACACCCAGAGGGAGCACCAGCCCAGTCTGCAGCGAGGACAGAGCTGGTGGGCCAGCCCACCAGGTGATGCTGAGTGCAAGGGAGTCTGGAGAAATCAGCCCAGCTTCCCACCCAGAAAACAGCCCCAGGTAGGGAATTAAGAGTCTCAATAACATTTCATAACTTTACAAAGGGCTTTCACATAACCTGTCTCACTTGAGTCTCAGAAAGACCGCAGGAGGCAGAAATTATGTAATTCATTCTTCGGAGTGGGCTGAGCATAGGAGAACGTGGTTTTGTGGAGTGCCGACCCTGAGACTATGTGAATAAACACACATAGCAGTTACTTTTTGCTGCTGTTGGGGGCCAGCGGCTGGAGTAGCTGTCATTCACAGAATAATAAAAAAACGTACACCCCCACCCCCAGAAAGAAGAGCCATATTCTGTGACAAAGGGCTCCCTGACCCTAAGGGGGAGTTACCTGCATTGTTATGACAGAGGCAAACAAAGGGGGCAGGTGAGGTAAGGAGGGGACTTACAGAAGAAAGAAGGTGCGCGGATATGCAGCTTTGGGAATAGGATCCCTGGCTGGTGATAAGTCTGGAGTGGCTGACAACCCCCATGCACAGGAGCACAACGCCTTGGTGATGTCCCACCTTAAGTTGCAGGCCTGGGGCAGTGGCTGGCGGGAAAGGGGGGGATGGTAGCATTCCCTATGGCAAAGCTGACATAGAGACACAAGCTGCCTGCAAGGCGTGGCTCCTCCAGATGACCAGGTTTGGATAAGGAGGGGCCACAGGCAGCTGCCACTACCGTGGGCCAAGGTCCAAGCCTCACCCTTCCCCATCTGTCCTGACCCCAAAGCCCCAAATCCTCAAACAGCAGAAGGCTGGAGACAGAGCAACAGACATACCTGCTAGGAAAAGTTTGCCAAATTTAGCCAGTAGGGGAATTCAGATGGGCTTTCACTGGATTTAGAAAAAAACGAAAAGGCACCGAGCAATTATTCATTATTTGATTTAGTCCTGATAGTTACCCAATAAGATAGAAATGACCAGTTCCACTTTGAATGGAGCTTCTGAGGCCTAGAGAGTTTCAGGAACTTCCTGCAGTCACCCCCAGGACAGCACAGGTGGCAGTGCTCTGAGCCCAGCCAGCGAGACGCAGCCAGGGCTGGTTCCAGAAAACACACCACTATCTAGAACAAGTGATTCAACGCATCTCTCATCATTCAAGCCAGTTTCCCCAGGGATTCACTCCAGCTGTGCCACAAGAAGAGGCCATAATAGTAAATCCTGTTGCTCAGCTCAGGGTTCACCCCGCTTCTGGACCCCACCCCCCTGGGCAAGACATTCCATTCCAGATTCTAGTCTAGATCGGGAACCTGAGCCGTCCAGTACAGCAGCCACTTGCACATGGAGCTACTGAGCACTTGGAACGTGGCTAGTCCACACTGAGATGTACACTCAGCGTCCAATACCCTCTGGACCGCAGAGACAAACGTACACTATCACTTATGATTTGTGTATTGATTACAAGTTGCAAGGGTAATACTTTGACCAGGTTGAGTTAAATGAACCACATTATTACAAGGCATTTCACTTGCTGTGTTTACCTTTGCTCAGGTGGCTACTAGAAAATTAAAAATCATGCTCAGCCCCGCCTGGCAGCCCTGCTCCAAGTGCCACGCCTCTGAGAGGTGTTATCCGCCTCCCTTTGCCCCACTCCCAAGAACCACGCTGGCAAGCTGGGGAGGCACGCCTCCCAAACATTTCGACAATTCGTCTCTTCTGGACTCTTCTGGAAATTCCTGGACTCTGTCTTCCCACCCACACTCAGTGTCCAGGAAGAACCTCCGGCCCAGTAACTGCCAGGAGTCATGTGAAGTGCAGACACCAGTTCTCAGTGCTCAGACCCACCTGAAACCACACTGTCCATGGCAGGGGGAAGTGTCATAAGCAGGTGTTCATGCCCAGGTCTCACACCCTGTTAGCACCCGACGGCCTGAGAACTGGGATGTGTTTCTCCCAGCCTCCTTTGCTCCCACCCCTGCCAGACTGTGAGCTCCTCCAAAGCAGAACACTGCAGGTAAACGAAATGTACTGACCGCTTGTGAGGGCACCGCTGCTGTGCCAAGTGGTTTCCGTGTTTTATTTTATTTTATTCTCCCATCCAGCTTGTGCGTAAGTATCGTCCTGTTGTGAAGATAGGAGCCTGAGGCTCTCAGAATCGTGGATCTGTCTCCACTCCCATGCTTTTTCCTCTGCCCCATACATACCCCTCCCCATGCGCAGACATCCCTCAGGGATCTTTGCTTTTCTGGTCCCCAACACAGTGCCCAGTGCATAACAGGTACTCGGTAAATACTGGTAAACTAGGTTAAGAACCTTCTGATAGACCAAATCCTATGCTCTTTCTCGCCTTGACCAAGAAGTATGTTGCCCCTTACCTTCCTGGCCTCATGCACGATGAAGTCCTCACTCACCCACCTGCACGGCTGGGCCTTTCCTTCCTCCCCGTAACCTCCATCACCTCCCACCATGAGGCCCCACAGGGTCAGCCCTGCTCAGATCCCCAGTCAAGTCTGAGATGCACAGACCACCTGCCCCGCTGAGAGGAGGGCTCTGGGAATGGCCCAGGGCCAGTACACTATGGTCTGGGGTGCCAGAGGGGCAAGGCTATCCCAGGCACCTGTGGAGCTGCCAGCTAGCCCCTTTAGGCATAACAAGTCCCCTGACTAACCTTGCTGAATCCTGGAACTCGATTCCCTGTTCATTTCCTCATAGAGACAGGAGCCAAGCCCTGGGCCCGCCTGGTGCCTATAGCTGATCCATCTCCTAGAGCTGGGCTCAGATTTCTGGATTCCTTCTTCATCTAATTCTTTCTGCCTAATTTAGAACAAGGCCACCCAGAAGTCTTAATATTCTGCCCCTCCCACCCCTGGCCTAGACCCTGTGGACCCTGACACTGGCCTGTGCTGGAATGGAATTTGCCACACCCCCTCGGGCCTCCTGCCCCAGGCCATTGGCTTTCTCCCCCTGCCCTGGTCCGTTTCCCAAGGCCCCAGGCTGCTTTTGCTCCCACCCCAGCCTGCCATTTTCCCGGTGGAAGTTGCCAGAGTGGTGCACTGTAAAACACACACAAGTAAAGACCAGAGAACCAATGGGACAGAGGTCATCTTTGGGGTATCCAGCCCCACTGTCCCCCATCCTTCCCTCCTCAGGCCCTGCCTTCTAGGCTCTGGGGACCTCCTGTCTTAGCCCCCTCCTCACTGTGTCTGCCAGCTCCTCCCGGGCTCGCCAGACCCCTACTCATGACCTCTCCAGCCACCCCTGACCATCAGCTCCTTGCCCTGGCATCCTTGGAGGGATGGAGGGAGGCACAAAGTCCCCCTTCCCTTTTTTTATATTTTTTTTTACAAGAAATACCGACCCATCGCTTCACCCCGTCATTTGAAAAATCTGAGCCAGCTGGCAGGCTTCCCACCCAGGGAGTCCCCAGTCCAGCCCTCAGGTATCACAAGGCATGAAGAAGTCCTGTGTGAGAGCTGCCTCTGCTCCCTGATTCCCTGCCACCAATTCCCTGGTTCCCAGGGGAGCTGACGGGGAGTAATGACTTCTTGATTTGTTGCCCTGAGTTCTTCAAACAAGAGGTGTTACATACATCACGGCATCAGGCCTTCCCATTAGGCACAGGAAGCGAACCCACCTGATGCTAAATCTTCCGGGGCCTGGCTCCAGCAAGCGCGCGGGGCAGAAACTAATAACCGGGAAGCACCCATCTATCATCTTATCAGGCCTTACAAGGTTTGTTTGCATAGTTATCTTCCCAAGGGTTGACGTTTTATGTCTCCTGCAGGCTGATGTATTCTCCTACCTGTCATATCATTCAGGAAGAATAGATGAGCCGCAGGTTCATTACCTGTCATTACACCGTGTGCATGTCGCCAGGGGCCAAAGCATCCATTCTTCTTGTCTCCCGGCTGGTGCAGCCCCCCGACTTAGAGGCTCCAGGTCCAACGGGCCGTGGGTTACACGTTCTCCTCAGGCCCTGGGAGGGCTCCACGCCATCCCTTATTGCTTTGCTGGCGGGCCCACTCCTCAGGGGTGGTGAGGCCTCCTGAGCGCCCAGCTGCCTCAGAGGGGACCTGAGGAAGAACAGAGGTCTCTGTTACCAGGGCCAAAGACACATGTCCAAGTTTTAACTGTTCTACAACTTACCAGCTATCTTCTCATTGCTCTTTATTATTAGGTCTTACAATTCCTGGTGACCATATGAATTCTACATCAGCCAGCGTCTTTCTTCACTGCCCATGTCTCACCCACCAACACTATCCCCAAGCCTCAGCCTGCATGTATACACACACACACTCACTCACACACTCACACCACATACACACACACATACACACTTGTATTCTTATCTTCTTACTCTGCATATTTCTTATCTTTCTAAAAGACCCACTTTTACTCACTCATCCTAACCACCATTCAGAGTTTGGCTCATAACCACCAACAGAACCTCACTGCCCAGGAAAGAGGAAGGACTGGGGTGCTCTTCTCCACCAATGAGATCACAAGGGTCAAGAACATGTCTACCAGGGACTGTCCTCAACTCTGGTAGCCCAGGTCCCTGGGACAAGGCTTCCGGTGTGCTGTGGTTTGTGGGACCCAGAAGGCCATCGACCCGTGGCTGATGGAGAGCCTCGTTTCATAAACCTTCATGCAGAGCAAGAGACAAGAGTAGAGATGCAGACCTCACTGGGTGAGGGACACAGACACTGGACACTGAGTGACCACATTTCACAGCCAAGACTGTGACTCACACTATGGGGGGGGGGGCGGTGGTAAGGGGCTCCAGCTAGAAGCAGCCCTGCCCTGGTGTAGAGATCTGCTCAGCCCTGCCCCTCTGACCAGGCATGGGCTCCAGCAACTAGGGGGGAGGGAAGGGGCCCTGCTGCCCCATGGCTGTAACCCTGAGCTCCACACAAATCTCAGGCTCCTAACCTTAACCCTAACCTTGCTGAGAAGGGGCTGTAGCAGGTAGGCAGTTCTGCCAGGGCACCCAGCACTGTAGGTAAGAGGAAGCACCATGGACAGGGATGGGGGTGGGGAAGGAAGGCAGGCACATGAAGTCCTATGGATTTTGTAAACATGAGGATGGCCATGTCTTACAACACCTGTAATGGTTTATACCCTTCAAGCTGTGTTTGCATCCATTGGAATGTAAATTAAAGATGAGACAACAGAAGCACAGAGAGGTTAAGAATCTCATTAAAGGTCACACAGTAAGTTAATGAAAGAGTCAAGACCGGAATTCTTGATTCCCAATTATCACTCATTCCAGCAAGCTCCATGGTCCTAGGGTCATTTCATGTCCCCTCTGGGGCGTGGCCAGCCAATAGGAGTGGGAAGGGGGAGACAGAGACAGGCTTGGCCTGCGATGGGGGGATGGGGAGAAGAGCACAAGCATGCCTCTGGTTTCTCCCCTGACAGGAGAGTCTAGGAGGAGAAAGCACAGAGAGAACAAGTGATAAATAGGGAAGACAGGGATGTGGAGGCTCACAGCCTCCAGGAGCAGCCCGGGCAGAGGGAACTGGCAGTGACTAATAGCCACGCTCCGGCCTGTGCTGACCTTGAGCCCCCGGGTGGCCTGGCTCCCAGGGGCTCTGGTTCCAGAGGCATTTCTGGGCAAGGCAGCACTGGGGGTTAGAAGTCCCTTTGAAAGAACAAAGAAATTATTACTCTTACCTTCAAAAAGCACATGTATGTGCCAATGCTCTTTTGTATATATGATTTACTTCTAAATAATAAAAGTGGGGGGCAGGGGGAGGACCAGGCAGTTCCACCCCTATACGTGAAGAAAGATCTCAGCTGCTCCTGACAGTGGGATTCTCTGCTGGATTCCCAAGCGGCTCTACTTCCACTGACACAGAGGAAGTCGCGACCTAGGAAACTCCTACCAGGCGATGGAAGGCAGGGTCTCCCCACAAGCCCAACTCCAGCCAACAGAGGACCAGACCTCAGAGCATCAGGGCACAGGAAGAAGAGAAAGGCTCCTTCTGGTGTCAGCACTTGGTGTCCCGGACAGCCCCGGTGGCCTTGCTCAGCCTTGCAGCTCTTAGTGGCCCTACTGTGAGCACTGGGTGCCCTGCAGGAAGGAGACCATGCTGCACCCTTTACCCTTTAGAAGCCGGCCACCAGCCGCCCCGCTGGCTGTATGTCACCTGGTGGCTCAGCTCCTGAAGCAGCCGCCAGAGCACATCCGTTTTTGCTGGGGGTGGGGAGAGTGAGAACAAGAGCCCACGAGCCCTCCTGCAAGGTGGGGCTGAAACATATTCACAGCAGATGGTGCTGTCGCCCTCACTCCGGGATTCTCATTCCTAATTATCTGTGCTGTCAGCAAAACAATTAACCCTCGAAGAAAAATTGCACCGTCCACTCCCAACCACATGAAAAGGCAATTTTTTCCAAGGACGAGGGACACTTAGGGCAGCAGCAGAGGGAAAGTAGGGCAGCCTTGTGTTGGGTTCCAGATCTCACTCTCCCTGGGTGATTTCCCCACCCTCTACCCCCAAGGTCTGCCATAGGCATTGCATGGCAGCCCCTCCTACCTCTGAGCCTGCATTTCCTTTGCCATAAAAGGAGGGTGTGCTTCTGATCCCTGGATCACTGGGGTCCCCTTCAGGCCCACAAGCCCAGCTCTTTTCCTTTGAATTTAAGTTCCTTTGCAGCAGAGACTGAATTTCCATTTGTTCCTTCCTTCCTTCATTCATTCACTTATTCATCTGTTCATTCACCCATCCATCCATTCATTCATTCACTCACTTATCCATCCATCCATCCATCCATCCATCCATCCATCCATCCATCCATCCTGTTATTGTGTATTTACCATGTTTCTCCCAGGAGGTACAAAGAAAATATTTATTCACCCTTCTTGACCACTACTTGAGCTTTCTTCCTCTGAGATGTGGGGAGAGAAGGGAAGGAGGGGGCAGGAAGGTGGGGACTGCCAAGGGCTTGAGGACTTGAAGCTTGCTTGGCATAAGGCTTAGGAGGAAAGTGCTGATGCTGCATTTGGATTCTCTCTGAAGATTCGGCTGCAGGAAGGCAGCCTTTGCCACAGAGAGCTGAATTTGATGAGTGAGCCACTCCGGTCCCCGGGGAAGGCCTGCAGAGGGGTGGAGAGGTGCCCTAAAAGGAGAGCTGAAAGATCCTAACAGCCAACGTGGGCAGGCGAGTGACAGCACAGGGCTGCACCTCGCAGGTCCCCACTAACTACAGAGGCCTGAGTGAATGCAAGGGCTAAGGCATGAGGCCTGTTACCCAGAGATGTTCTGCTTAAGGCTGCGATCATTTGGTCTCATCCATCGTCATCATGCGCTGTCATGGAAAAGAAGGCAGGGTGAGCAAGGAATTGTAGAACCTTCTCTGTCAGAGCCTTCATGATGATGTCACCTTGGGCCATGTGTTGCAGGTGCCACCTGGAGAAGGTAAAGGGCTGGTGGCTCACAGACGGGGAGAGGTGGAAGAAGACCCTGCCACAGGTGGCCCCACATCCAGGTCGCACCCTGTCCCACTCCACACCACCTCCCAGATCGCCCCTGGGAGGACAGGAAAGAACAGGGCACTGTTGCCCACCCCCCTCACCCCCCCCCCACCACCAACCATCTGCAACTGGGGTAGGGCAGGCAGCCGGTGTTGCTCTCCACCACCATTCTAACCAGTTCGAGCCAGGGGGCATCTTCCTTGCCTCTCCCTGCCGCCCGTCTGGCTACCATCACTGGCTCAGTCAGTACCAGGAGCATAGGCTCAGATGCCAGCGCCTCAGGATAAAGGAGTGTGTTTATATTCAAAGTGGGCTGCTGCCCACTCAGAATCTGCCCACTCGAAGGCACACATGTGACCGCACCCCGAGCCCAGAGCCCAAGCGGGACAGACGCCAATCTCTGGCTGGAGACATTTCTAAATATGAGCCTGGCACAAAGAGTCAGGTTCCCAGGCCTCCTCTGCCCTGGGAGCCCCAGCCAGGATTTCTTAGGCTGCGGGAGGGTGAGGGCTGGGGGCAGGCAGGATCAGGAGGCAGCCGGGGGAGACAGCCACCAGCCCCGGATACACCACCTGAACCCCTCCCTGGCCTTCCAGCCTCATTAGGGAAGAGAAAGGATTACCTTGCACCCAGAAAGTCTAATAAATTTCCTGAAACCCTTGGCAGGGTGGACAGGAAAGCCACTGCCTCCTCAAATGTGCATGGATTAAAAATATACAAATGGAATATTTTTCCTTCCCCTCTCCTCAACCCCCTGAAGCCTGGGATGCTTGTTAAAAATAGCCTTGCTGTGCATGGATCCTGCAAGATCCAACGCTGGCAGGAAAATTAAGGAGACATTGAAGACGGCGCTAAGTGGCTACCCCCGGGGAGTGGGCTGGGGAGGGCCCGGAGGAGGGCAGGGTTTTCAAGTGTTTCCGGACATACTTCTACACTGCTTGGATTTTTAACAACAAGCAGCATTATTTTTACTAGTTTGTTTTATGAAACGGAGGTTGATCCATTGCATCCTCCAGCCTACACTTAAGTCTGAACTTGCACTGACCTAGCAACTCAACATTGCCCAATGCTGGCTGGCCTGATGGGGCAATAGATAAAAATACAGCCCAGGGTAAGGAAAGGAGCACTGAGTCCAGAGTCTCGGATCTGTAACTAGCTGGCTGTGTGACCTCAGACAAGTCACTTGAGTTCTCTGGACTTCAATTTCCTTGCCTTTTAAATGAGGGAGTTGGATTAAATGCTAAACCAGATACCTTCTGACATCCTAGCATTTCACAGTTGTAAGGATTGAGGGAAAACATCTGAGACTTGCCCTGTGTTTATCCTCAATGGGCAAGGGGAATGTGTCCAGAAAGACAGAGAGAAATATTGATGTGAAACACATCGATTGGTTGCCTCCTGCAGGAGTCCTGACCAGGGCCAGGGCCGGGAGGAGCCGGCCACCAAGGCACATGCCCTTGACCAGAATTGAACCCGAGACTCTCTGGTCCACAAGCCAACGCTCTATCCACTGAGCCAAATCAGCTAGGGCCAGAGATGGGGTTTTAAAGCAGGAGGAGGAAGGAAGAAGAGAAGCTGTTTTGAGGGCAGAGACTAATTCCATACCTTGCTGATGAAGTTTGCAAGGTAGAAGCACATCCCTCGGTACCCCAAATGCCCTGATATCAAATCCTGACTCCAACTTAAGTAAGAGTTTAACCCTGGTAAAATCAACTTTCTCACTTATAACTGGAGTAAGAATACTCACATCCAAAGGCTACTATAAATATTCTATGTAATAAAATAAAACAGTGCCCGGCTTGGTATAGGAGCTTCACATCCTTTTGTTCTTTTCTTCCTCCTGTCGGTACCCTACACTGCACTGCAGGGTGGTTAAGAGTGTGGGCTTTGGGTTCAGGTTTGTATGCCTGAACCCATTCGCTGTGACGTTGGGCAAGAACTGAATTTCTCTGTGCCTCGGCTTCTTCTATACAGTGGGCGTGATTGGAGTGGTGGTGCTACCCCAGCCCACATTCCTGCCCCTACTAGCCAGCTGGGCCCTCGGTTTTCAATCCTGCATCTTCCATAGATTTGACTTACCGTTCTTGCTTCACAGGCCTCCTCCTCCCCACAACCTGGCCCTATTCACTCCTGCCCCCTCGCTATTTGCTCTCCACTCAGCAGGTTGTTCGCCTGGCCAGGAGTATCAGTTCTATCCTGGGACTATGGGGAAGGTGTGTTTCAGGTCAGTGCTTCTCAAGCTTTAACGTGCTTACGGTACAGCCGCATGGTTCAGTGTTGACCTATGAACCTGGGTAGTCAGGACACATGCCCAGGTTGCGGGCTCAATCCCCAGTGTGAAAGCAGCAGCTGATTAATGATTCTCTCTCATCGTTGATATTTCTATCTCTCTCCCTCTCCTGTCCTCTCTAAAAAAAATATATATATATATATATATAATATTATATATTTATATATATATAAATAAATATTATAAATAAAATATTATAAATAAATAAATATTATAAATATTTATTTAATATTATAAATATTTATTATAAATAAATAAATATTATAAATATTATAAATAATATATATATATATAAATATATATATATATATTAAACGTGCTTATGAATCACCTGGGGATCTTGTCCAAATACAGATGTAGATTCTGATTGAGTAGGTCCCACATGGGGTCTAAGATTCTGCATCGCTAACAAGTTGCCAGGGGTGCCCATGCCATTAATCTAGGACCACCCTTTGATTAGAAAGGCTGTAGAGCAGAGGAAATCACGTGTGTGTGTGTGTGTGTGTGTGTGTGTGTGTTTCGGGGGGAAGGGCATTTGGACAGGGACAGGGACAAAGCTGGCCAGCTGGCCAAATCATAAGGAGTAGAATTTTCACAGTGGTAGCATGATGAAGATGACACTGAAGAGGCAATGTGGGAGAATGTTTTTGGAAAGATGTGCTATTACCTAACCAATACAAATAACACTTATTGAGGTAACATGGCAACTCAGAAAGATGCTTAGACCATGGTAACTGAAAATTCAGACCGGCAGTCACATGCATGCTCATCGTCCACTCTGCCAAATGCATGTTTAAGAAAGCTGATGGAGGCTACGGCTCAGGGCCACCAAGGCCGTGTCACAGTAAGGTGACCACACATATAATTATTTATTTGTCATTTTCTAGATGTTCTTAAAGAAGTTTTATCATTTTTGTAATTTAAAATGTATCTTCTACACATTCTCAGATGCCCACTTTCCCCAACTTGTCCGTTATTCTGTGATACAGAGTTTTGGTACATTTTGAACACAAACTGCCATAGTTACAAGAGCTGGAAAATGGTGCTTGAAACCTTCTCAGTCAAACCGAAAAATAAAGCAACCCAGATTCTGTTTTCCCTCCAAGCCAAGGGTCCAGCACTTTGGAAGTCTGGCGCTATCACCTGTCACTATAGCAACAAGGAGACCCTGGTAACCCCGAGCTTGTGGTTATTAAGAGTAGAAATGGGAAGCCTGTGGTCGATGTTCAGTAAGAAGCTGCTGCAGGTTTGCACTGGACGGGCCGGGGTTGGAGCCTGCTCCGCCTCTCTCGCAGGAAATAGAAAGTGAGAATCAGACCCCAGGAGCCAGCTCCCACAAGAATACAAGGAGTGCTCATCATTGCCTTCTTTGTTTCCCACATCAGGGCTGTAAGCTGCCTTTCAAACCTGTTCCTGACATGCCTGAAGGTGGCTGTTCCAGAATAGGTGTCAAAGCTTCCGTCCCCCAGGGGGTGTATGCCTGGGGTTTGCTGATATATCAATAGGCTCACACTCTATCCAACTCCCTGCCCCCAAACTCGGGTCAGCTATCCTGGCTCACCAGCACCACCCTCCCATTCCCTGGACCCCATCTCATTCTGCAGTGTCTCTGCAACTTGTCCTTGGGCAGATATGTCTCAGGCCCCCAATCTCCAATCCACCCCTTGGTTCTGACCTCTACGAGGCCAGAGGGGGTCCCAGCCCAGGTCTGGCTGCTCCTGCCCGAGGTACCATGTCTGAACCCAGCCCTCGAATCCATTGTGCACACTAGTGAATCAAGTTCAAAGCCCCATTCTGCCACCACCTGGCTCTAGAACCTTGGGCAAAGCACTTCACATCTCTTTGCCTCTATTGCATCATCTATAGAGTTTTCAGTGGGTGTACAGAATCTCATGGTCTCTTCCAGCCTTCACACTCTATAATGCCGTCAGGAACAGCCTTTATCTAGCCGTACACATGAGTTATTCCACTAACAAGGATTTTCTAGTTGACTGGAATTGTCCTTCCAGCAACAAAATGTGTTTTGTTTCAATCCTACTGCACAACATATTTCTTTAATATCCATATACTTCTCTCCCTCTTGGGGCAAAGAATATAACACCGAAAATTTGTGCACGTCTCTCCCCAGCTTTGTTACACACACACACACACACACACACACACACACACACACACCAGTTCAAAAACACCTGTCCCAGCTTTGCTTCTAGTGAACCATAATGCAACCTGTCTTGGCGGCCCTCTGACTTCTCTGCTGTGCAGGTGATTGGTCCCTGCCACTGGGGTCTCTCTCCTCTTCTACCTGCCGCTTCCCACAGTGAGGAACCCAGAGTGTGCCTGCCTGGGTGTGCCTGCCCACAGGAGCGCCCCCTGCTTCCAATGTGCGACTCGGAATTCTCCCAGGCCAGGCAACCCTGAGACTCGGAGCAGGGTCAGCGGAAGGGGTGTCCTCAGGAATGAGGGGCACGGTTTCAGCCATGCTCAGAGGAATGTCTCCCTCCCGCTGACAGCTCTGTGAGGGGTAAGAGAGGCCACGACAGGCCGACCTCCGGATGCGCATAGACTCTGCCTTGAGTCCTCACCGGAACGGGCACTTATCTCTGCCTCACTGGCTGTGGGGTTTAGAGACTGTGGGAGCTGCGGACATTAGCACATGGGCGGACTAGAGGTAAGCTCAGGCTTAGAATCCAACCCCAACTCCATACGTTACTGCTATTGGAAAGGAGTGTTCTGCAAACTGACCCCAAGTTTCAATATGCCCTGGCCTGCTTCTGCCCATAAGAGGTAATACAATTCCCATATCCGGCGCTCTTCTCCCTGCTCTCCCCAGGAAGCCACCAGAGGCACCAGGCCTGAGGCAGGCTCACCCCAGACCAGACACACGTGGCAGAGCCATCCATGTCCCCACCAGGCAGCCCAGAGCCTCCGTCCTCTGCCTCTGCCCTGCCATCCCAGGTGGGAGCCAGCAGCCACCAACAAGTTCCTCCTGTCCCCTCTGCAACACCGTGTTTCTGGGGGTCTCTTCTCCTACCTGCCCCAGTCACCTCTGCTTTATCGCCAACCCCAAGTCCTTAGACACACGTGAACTCCATGTTCCGTGCCTGACGGGGTCCCCCACATCACTAATTCTCTGAGGACGCCAGCAAGGGTCAGAAAGGAGGACTTTGGGGTTTGCAAGCAGGGAGGGGGCAGTTCTGAAAGGAGGGCTTTATGACAAGGCCAGGGTGCCAACTCCAGGAGGGGGAGCTCCCAGGGATGAAACAGGAAAGGCACTTTGAGACCAAGGTGGGAGATGGTTTGCAAAATGCTGAGGTTGGCAAGAAAAAAGGGCAGGAAATGGGGCAGAGGAGGTCTGGCAGACACGTGGGAGGCTGCTGAGGAAAGAGGCGAGTGATGGATACATAGCCGGGGAAGGGGGCTGCGGAGGCCGGGAGGGCGTATGATGTGACGGTGGGATTAGCAGCCGGGCTTGACGAAAGGACTGGACCCAAGATTCCACCTAGAGGGCTTCCAGGAAGGGGCCCCCCACACCCACATCCCTGCTGCGTCTGCAGCCAAGAAAGGAGCCAAGAGAGTGGCATGAATCTTGCAAAAGCATAACGACCACCAAGAGCCAGGCATATCCCACAGGTAAGTCAGTCGGTCACCACAGCCGCCCCTGCCCTGAGCTGGCACCTGTTTCTGCTTTGTGTCCGGTTTACCAGAAGCAGGGTTTTGAACTGTCAGAGCTGACATCACCAATAGGGCCAGACAAGATCGCAAACTCGGGTTCAGAACTCAACCCCAACTCTGCACATCCCTGCCATCAGCCCAGCTCTGGGTCCAGCTCCCCCTTTCACAGATGAGCAAACTGAGGCTCAGGAAGCGTCAGCACCCAAGGTCTCCCAGCTCATAAATGAGTGTGGATTCAAACCCGGGCCACCTGACTCCCAGGAATGCCCCTGGACCACCGCGCTTCCCTGCAGCCCTGTGCTCCTCTCCGGGGGGCCAGGACGTGGCTGTGGCTGCTTTGTTCTAGGGGACCCTCCTGTCCCTGCATGAAAATGCTTGCTCCAGGGCGCCTGCAGAGGCAGAGCTGATGCCAGCAGACTACTCCCTCAGGTAGGGCCAGTGTCCAGGAGTTACACAGCACGTACACATGTCACCTTGCTGTGCACGCTGCCACCGCTGCCGACGCACACAGTGCATCTGGCGGAGAGAGGAAACCTCCAGAGATGGCTCGGAGGACACGGAAAGCTGAGGGCGTGAGGGCAGAGCAGAGCGGACAGGAAGCAGGAGGGGCGGCGGGGGCTGATGGGCAGGTGGTAGGGCTTGAGAAGCGCCTATTAGCAGCTTGGTGGCTCCTTCTAATCAGAGTGGCAGCATCCAGGCCATACATGACAAGGGAGAGAGGACTAACAGAGGAATTCATTTCCCACTCCATCTCCCCTTCACCTCCTGTATGAAATGGCCACGGAGAAAGAAGATGTCAGAGGAGCACAGGGTACGTTTCTCTTTACCTCGGGCTCAAAGACCAAGCTTCCAACTTTTTTCTTGTTGTTGTTTCTTGCATCCTTCCTAATGCCCACCTGGCACTGCCCAGTGCAAACTACAGGAGCTGCATAGGTGCGGCCCCTCAGCGGGTTTCAGAGAATCTCTATTATGTTAGGTCTGTCGAGATGATGGGTGGACAACAAATAATACCACAGACGCTACAGGAGGGAATGTATCTCATGAGGAGAGGAGGTGGCACGCTCACCTCTCGAAGCAGAAATCGGGGGCACCCGCCCTGGAGTGGTGCTGAAGCAGATGGTGCCCACGCTGAGTGCTTCAGGAGGAAAGTTTAGGGCAGAACCACGCTTCTCAACAGGTGGTGAAGAGATTCAAGGCTGACTGACCACAAGCAGGAATGAGGGAAAGTCCAGTCCGACAGGGCCCAAGATGGCAAAGGACCTAAACAGGCCACACCCAACAGGCGATGGGGTGGGGGGCAGAGGGACACAGTGCATGCATCCTGGGGGCCAGGTGAGGAGACATACTGCACAACTTGCCACAAAGCCCGCCTAGGGCAGGGGCCACGGGTTTGGGTGTGTGTGGCCTCTGCACATGGCACAGTGCCCGGCCGTCCTTCAGGAAAGTAAGCGGGGTTCACAGCATTTAGTCTGCACTGCAGAGCCCTGCAGTGAAACTCTGGGTGTTTCCTCTGTGCCTGTGCTGTGAGTTCCCCTCTAACTGAACTGTGAGCTTCTTCCAAAAACTGTTTTCTTTCTTTATTGTTTGGCATATTCGTTTCCTATGACCACTGTAACAAATCACCACAAACCTTGTGCCTTAAACAACACACCAGTTTATTATCTCAATGTTCTTCAGGTTCTAAGACCAACACAGGTGCCGGCAAGGAGACTGCCAGGGAGAATCCATCTCTCGCCTTTTCAAGCTTAGAGGCTGCCTGCATTCCTTGGCTTGTGGATCCTTCCCTCCACCTTCAAAGTCAACAACACAGCATCTCTCTGGCTGTGCTTCTATGGTCCTGTCCCCTCTCTGACCACAGCCAGGAAAGGTTCTCTGCGGTTGAGGACTCCTGTGATCCCCCTGCCACCCCGCTACTCCAGGATCCTCTCCCCATCTCAAGGCCTATAACCTTAATTGCATCTGCAAAGCCCCTTATAAAGCAGCATATTTACAGGTTCTGGGATTAGTGCATGGGTGTCTTGGGGGACATTATTCCGCCTACCACAAATAGGAAATATATTCACACTGTTCAAAATTCAAATGGCACCAAAGGGTATAGAATCAAGACTTTCCCTCCCATCCCTGTCATCTGTTCCTCTCAGCTACCCTTCAGTGCCCCTCCCTGTTCATATGTCTTTGTGTTTCTCTCCCGCAAGACTTTATCCTATATAATAAAGAGGGAATATGCAAATTGACCGTCACTCCTGTCAATTTGCACCCACAGCTGAGGCTAAGTTCCCATAACGAGCCTTAAGGAGCAATCAGCAGGGACCTGAGGCTTTGTGCCCACCCACCTCCTGCATGGGGCTTGACAAGGGCCTCAGGCCATGCCCCCCACCCAGCAGGGCTTGACGAGGGACCTCAGGCTGCTCCCCCAGCCCTGGCACCAGGCCAGAGGAACTCAGGCTGCACCCTCTTCCCTGGTGCCAGGCCAGGGACCTCAGGCCATGCCCCCCACCCAGCAAGACCTGACAGGGGCCCTCAAAGTGTGCCCTCTGCCCTGGTGCTGGGCCAGGGGACCTCAGGCCATGCCCCCTGTCCCAGCACCAGGCCAGGGGACCTCAGGCTGTGCCTCCTGCCCCGGCGCCAGGCTTGGGGATCACAGGCCACTCCCTCCGCCCAGCAGGGCTTGTGGGGGACCTCAGGCCGTGCCCCCCTGCCCTGGCACCCAGGGGACCTGAGGCTGCACCCCCTCACCTGGCAGGGCTTGATGGGGTGGGACTGGCCGGGTCTGGATCTAGCCCAATGAAGGGGGGCCATCCAGGTTTGGGTCTTGAGCGATTTTGAGGTGCACCTGGGTGGTTGAAGACTTGACTTTGGGTGCCATGGTGCACCCCAGACTCTGACAGGAGGAAGATTTTCATATATGTTTTACTAATTTTCTTTAATCTCTGACACTTCTATTATAGAGAAAGGGCAAATAGCAATATTAAAATATTTCCTCTAATTAATCCCCTTTTAATGAGCACGAATTTCGTGCATTGGGCCACTAGTATTTATATAAATAAAGAGCAATATGTATTCTTTTTACCCTCTTTTACACAAGTGGTACCATGCCATAACACGGTGATGTACTTGCTTTTATCACAATACCTTTGAGATCATCCCAGGTCAGGATTGTAAAAGCATCCTTTTTTATGACTGTGTACTATTCTACCATATGACTGCACTGTATTTGGTTAATCTAGTCTCCCACTAATAAACATTTGTTGTTTCAAATATTTGCTCTTACACAAACATCCCTGCAATGAACAAGTTTGTCTATATGTCTTTTCCTATGCATGCTGAAATCTGTAGGATAAATTCATAGAAGCAGACTACCAAGTCAAAGGTTTTGTGCATTAAAATTTCACAGCCACTGTTGAATTGCCCCCCACAGAGTTACATCAATTCACACACACACTTTCTCCTCCAACCCTGGGCGGGTGCGACATGTACACTCACACTGGCAGGGAAGCCGCGGCGCACATTTCTTCCGTGTCCCCCATGGTAATGCTTCCAGGGAAAGGTTCAGGAAGTCCCTGGGAGTCACCACTGCTCACAATTCCCGGGACTCCTGTTGGTGATACACTGGGACTGGAAAGGAGGATGAAGGCAGCAGCCAGCAAAGGAGGGGCCCAAGTTCAACAACTTTGAAAGAACAGTGGCCTTGTGCATCTCCACCAGCCAAGCCGCTCCTCCCACATGGCCAGGAAGAGCATATTACCACTGACCAACCTACTCAGCGCTGACCTGCTCTGAAAGGAGACTACAAGTGATTTTGGGTTTCCAAAGTCCCAGCTGCACCTGTGCTAAGAAAGAACCGTGTTCTCGCTCTTAATCCTTTCCTGGCGGACATGTTGCTTCAAACTGAATGAACCTTTTATATGTGGAAGTCGATCGCAATCTGAAGGATAAGTTGGATCACTTATTCTGGAAGACACGAAACCTTGATCAGAGTGGTTGATTAAGATTTCCTAGCAGGAGTTATGGGGCCTGGGGAGCCCAAAAAGTGCCCATTCCTCCCACCGGTGTGGCCTGGCCCCACCTCAGCAACAGAGCAAACTCGGGCTGGTCCCAGGACCCAGAATCCTAGCCACTGGGAGATTGTGCTCTCGCAGAGGCCAGAAGGTGCCATGCCCCTGCCCGGCCCCCTTTCTCATTCTATTTGACCTTCTATGTTCAGCTCCAGGGTCTCCTCTCCCAGGAAGCCACAAGCCAGGATTCGGTAGGTGCCTCTCATGTTCCTAGAACATCTTTGACCCTGAAATGTGACCTGTCCAATCCACCTGACTTGGCATCCACTGGACTGTGAGCCTTCCGAAGGCACAACACTTGCTGCCCACCAAGTGCTCAATAAATGCTAGCTGAGGGAATGAAACTGAGTCCCAGAAGCAGTCAGAATGGCCACCTGCCCTAATGGTGCCACCCTCCAACCTAGGCAAATGTCCGTAGCCCTACTGGGCACCAACCACTGTGTGAGGCCCTGGGGGTATCAAAGGAATTCCATTGGGGCTTCTGGTCCTAAAATACTGCCATGGACCCCAAGGCCATTGTTTGGGTCACTCTTTATAGAGGAAGCATCACCTCCAAGAAGTCCTGTCCCCAAGAGGAGTCACATTGCCACTCAGTGCTCCTCTTTAGCAGTTCCGCCAGTGAGGGGTGGGACACAGGAGTGGGGGTTAGATCTAGCCCCAGGATACTACCAAGGGTGGGGGGCAGACATCAGTGGGCATCCCATGGGCAGTCTGGGAGCATCAGGCACCAGGACATGAACAGGTGCCTCGGAGGGTGTCAGGGTAAGAGCTGGACTTTAGAGAAGAACAGAAATGACCAAAGTTAAAACATATGTGATGTACAAGCAGGTGAGCAAAGTGATGCCAGGCTCAGAGGTGAGCCAAAAAAGCTATTCTCGCTGTGTCAGAGGGCCAGGCCCAGGCCTACATCATCCCTGGCTTTCAGGGGAGCCTGGGCAAGCCATTAGCCTTAGACACCTTATGCCAGAGTCATATTAACAACTGCTATACATTAAGTAAGAGACTAGGTGAGAAAGTTCTCGGAACACTGGAAGCAATATAGAAACAGAAGCTGCTATAATAATAATTTGTTGTTTTTGCCATGCATTGCAGTCTGCTTGGGGCTTCTGATCCAGTACTTCCTAGTCCTCGAAGCAACATTAGGAGACAGGTAAGGATAGTCAGACCCAATTTACAGATGTAAAAACTGAAGTGCATCTAGTTCCCGTGTTAATCCCACTGATACCAAGAGGCTGAACTGAGAGCAGTATCCAGGTCTTCTAACTCCAAATAAAGTGCTCTGTGTGCCACCCCCAAGATGGGCATTGCTTAAAACCACAGCCTCTATCTGTGCCAAAAGCCTTCCTCCTCAGTCCTGTCACTTTCCCCAAATCTGTTGGTTATTGAATGAGCTTTCCCAGGCTCTTTGTAACCAGCAGTGTTGAGGGCGGGAGGAGTAGGTGGGCAGAACATCTTTATCCAGCTGCAGGCTGGGATCAGCCCCTGACCCACTGTGAGACTGTGAGACCATCCCTGTCCCCCCATTTCCTCTAATTCTATGTATCTTTGATGACAAACACCTCGTAATGACCCTAATCTAGGCGGCTTCAGGAAAAGGCACTCAGGGCATTCCTCAAAGGGCCTTGGTCCTTTGTGAGGACACAGAGAGCAGGGCAGAACTGCCTTCCCTGAGGGGCACCTACCAGGTCCCATCCCATCACTCCAGGCACGTTTTCTCAGCTATCTCATAGCATCGGGCAGTGTTTAGCTGAGGAGCAGCTGCTTGCGTGGCCTGCCCACAGCCGTCATACAGCCTGGAAGTGGTTGGGCCCAGAGGGCCATCCCTGCATTTTCCATGGCATCATGGGGTGGAGACCTGAGACAGGGGCAGTGTCAGGCCTCTTATCACCATCACCTCCCCCAAAAAAGGTTTTACCGCCACTCTAAACCACCTCCTGGGCCTCCAAAGGTTCTTCTTTCCGTAAAGTATGTGAAACAAAGGACATTCAAGTGGGAGCAGAAATCAGCCTCCAGCTTCTCATTCTGTAAAAGCATCATCTGGAGGTGAGATTGCTATGAAATTCACACCTGTGGGCAAAACTCCATCCACCTTCAGGACCCATGTAAACAGGTGTGGGAGGCTGATATGACCAATCTCAACATGAACACATTTAATGGCTTAGCTCATTACAGCTTCCTGTTGGAACTTTATGTTCTCACGTACAGACCATCTGATATGGAAAACCTTGACTTGGAAACAGGAAAATAAGGAGGTGATTAATCACCTGGCAAGAGGACTCATCTGGTATCTTCTTGTCAACACATCATCCCCAAATAAAATTAGAACAGAGTTTCCCTTCCTACTCCGTTTGCACAGCATATGTACCTAATGGACTCGGGGACATGACTGGAGAGACGTGGCTATTTCCTGCTTCCTGACGGCAAATCTAGCACCAATTCCAGCCGATGGGGCCTGTTAAGCAGGGGAGGAGAAGGCTGGGATATCAGGGTCTGAAACGTAGCAGTACACGCCCCTCAATGGTCTGAAGAAAGGAAGGGGGATAAGGAGTGGGTATAAAGAAACGGGGCTGAGCTATTGTGAGCCGGCCAGGCACATTGATGTCCTCCTGTGCCATCGGCTCCCAGGCCCCCTGGCCTAACACACCCCAAGAACAACCTTGCTGACTAGGTCTCAGGGATTTCCCGACACCCACTCTGTCTTGCATCCTCTGACAGGGAGCTGTGGGGCTCCACCTGTGCCACACCTGGTCTTTCCTCCTCTGCCCCCAGGTTCCTCAAAGCTTCCCTGGCCGTGGTGACCTGCCCATTGGTCCTTGGAGAAGAAGACTATAAACCACCTCTGAAGTGGCCTAGCATTGCATGCCAAGGTTAGTGACTTTCTTCGTGAGCGTTTCTGGTTCACAACACAAGCCCCTTGGAGACGGTAATGTTGAGAACAAAGGGATATAATCGCCAGTAGTGACATTTCAAGGACTGTGGGGGAGAAACAGGGTGGCGAGAGGGGAGGGAAACAACAGAAAAGTCTCATGAAGCCTTGAAATCGTGTCACAAACAGTCTGTGAGCTACTACTGAAAATCTGTTTTTCAAACCTTAAAAGAGTCGATTTGCAGATGTCTGCTTTGGACAGCCAAACTGTTGTTGATTTGTTCCCAGTTCACTATGTAATGAAGTCTGAACTCCTCACCCAAGCATGTCAGGCCTTCGATGGGCCACCCCCCATAAAGCCTTTTCTCCTTCCTGCCCCTGCTAGGAGCGTCACTGGGCGCTGGCTTCCGCACTGTGCGCCGGCCTCCTCTGGGCTTTCTGCTCTGTCCCCTACCCATGGCACAGCCAGGCCCCTCTCACTCACCAGAGCCACTGCAATGCACAACTCTAGGGGGTGCCACGCCCATTGCAGGCCAGGTGCATACAGTGCATGGCACAGTAACCCAGGTCTGCCCACCCCACCACCCTCTGCTCCAGGAGCCCCTCTCCCCTAATTCCTTGTTGCTTCACATCTTCAGCTCATGCCAGGACCTTGACACTCACTGCCTCCCAGTCTCTCGATCAGGTGGGTGGGAGTAGGTCCCGGTTAGAGTAGAAGGGCTCTGGGGGCAGTGACTGGGTCTAAGTCTGTAGAAATCACTGGTATCCAAAGTGTGGTCCTGGGACCAGCAGCAACACCCTGCCATCCGTGAGAAACACAGTCTGGGCTCCCCAACCCCAACCTTTTGAATCAGATGCTCTGGAGGTGGACACAGTACTCATTTTAGCAAGCGGAGGAAGTTTGAGAATGTCTAGGAATAGGCTCCTCCGTGTACCCTGCAGGGTTTGATGAATTGACTCGCAGGGTTTTCCACCTGGGAAAGGAGCTGGCCCAGCTGAGGCTGTCCATTCCATTGGTCTGTCATGAGGACCCAGCTCCCATGTTTGCTCTAAAGAATCAGAGTAAATTTTCCCGGACAGCTTTCTCAGCAGCCTGGCGTCAGCACGTCAAGGTGGAACGTGAAGCTGGGAGCAGCCAGCTGCCTCGTGTTCTCCTCCAAAGGAAGCAAAGCTTGTTCCACAACTTCCCCCTGGTCCTGCGAACTCAGTAGGTAAGTCATCCAGCAACCAATAGCATTTAACAATATCCCTGTCTCCCTTCCAAGTGACCTGCCCCAGGGCAGGAGGTGCTGTTCTGACAGAGTTGGGCACCTCGCAGGGCATCCTCTAAATCCTCCACACCTTTCACCGTCTGCCCAGGCCACACCCCCAACATCCCAGCTCCTGGAGCAAAACTGAGTTGGGGAGAGGAGGCCAGATAAGAAATAACGAACCAGTTGGCCTCCCCTGCCCCAGACTCACTGAATCAGAATCTCTAGGAGGGACCTGGGAGTCCCGAGTCTCCCTGGTCATTCTAATCATCAGGCCACCAAAAAACACCCAACGAGCCCACCCTCCTTTATCTAACAGGTAGGGAAACTGAGGCCCCTAGGCAGCAATTTGGCATTCCCTGACCAGCCCAGACCACAGAGCAACCTCTCCACCCTCTCAGCCCCCACAGTACCCGCAGTTTCTGACATATGGCGCCCTACACCACACTTCTAAACACTCTGCCTGCTCAGTTCTTCCTCTTGCATTGATCTGCAAAGGTCTAGAGATAGGGCCAGGCCTCAGTCATGAGCCCCCCACGTCTCTGCTATAGTACTGTACTCAGTTCTGGCCACAGGGGAGCTTCAATAACCCCACCCCTACCACATGGCCCACACTCTTCATTCGCATATGTACTGAGATGACCCTACAAACTGTCAATTTGAAATGCACTGGGAGATGTGTGAGTGAGGTGGGGAGGGAACATACATTCTAATGGAAGCAAACAGACACTGCAGAACAGGTAAAGAAGGTCAGGAGGGAGGCCAGCAATGGGGGAGAAGCTGGATGGAGGATGGGAGGGGCCAAAGAACAAAGGACTTTCTCCTTAATTCTGCTCAGACCAAAGCTTGGAAAAATACAGCTGGGAAATGGGACACAGAGCTCACACTCTCTCACCTCTGGCTCCCAAGAGCCCTAATGAGGACACATAAGAAAAGGTGACAATGAAACAGAGACAACGAAAAGCTCCAAGGACAGCAGTACATCAGACAGATCATACACCATGACCAAGCAGGATTTATCCCAGGGATGCAAGGATGGTGCAATATCCACAAATCAATAAACATGATACATCACACAAACAAATTGAGAGATAAAAATCACAGTCATATCAATATACACAGAAAAGGCATTTGACAAAAATCCAATACCCTTTCTTGATAAAAACACTCAGCAAGGTGGGAATAGAAGGATCATAACTCAACATAATAAAAGCCATATATGACAAATCCACAGCCAACATCATACTCAGTGGGAAAAAACTAAAACCATTTCCCCTAAGAACAGGAACAAGACAAGGATGCCCACTCTCACCACTCCTGTTCAACATGGTACTGGAAGTTCTAGCCACTGTGATCAGACAAGAAGAAGAAATAAAAGGCATCTAAATTGGAAAAAAAGAAGTAAAACTGTCCTTATTCACAGATGATATGTTTCTATGATACTGTACATAGAAAACTCTAAAGACTCCATCAAAAAATTATTAGACTTAATAAATGAATTTGGCAATGTAGCAGGATACAAAATTAATGCCAAGAAATCTATGGCATTTCTATACACCAATAATGAACTTACAGAAAGAGAGACTAAAAAAGCAATCCCATTTACTATTGCACCAAAAAAAATTAAGATACCTAGGAATAAACTTTTTTTTTAATTTATCTTTATTGTTCAGATTATTACAGTTGTTCCTCTTTTTTCCCCCATAGCTCCCCTCCTCCCATTTCCCACCTCAATCTCTGTCCTTGCCCCCCCACTGTCCTCATCCATAGGTGTACAATTATTGTCCATTCTCTTCACGCACCCTCAACACCCTTAACCCCCAAAAATTGTCAGTCCACTCCCTTTCTATGCCTCTGATTCTATTCTATTCACCAGTTTATTCTGTTCATCAGATTTTTTATTCACTTGATTCTTAGATTCACTCGTTGATATATATTTGTTGTTCATAATTT